>JAJIBD010004798.1:0-40439 GCA_021461705.1 Cryptotis parvus | reverse complement strand
CACCATGGCAACCAGAACTTTGCATCGAGGAAACTGGTCACTACAGTTGGGGAGCTTCGGTGTATACCGCACGGATCCCTAAGAGACTCTGAAATGTTCAGCCAACAGTTTGGCATCCTACCATAGGAGATTAAGGGCCCTACTCCCAAAGCGTGGTCGTGAGAGCCAAACCTCCCTTAGATCATCGGAGAGAACATCTGAAAGACATTGTACAGAGCCATCAGAAACACCATGCTGTTTGGCTGCACTTAAAGAAGGGAGGGGCCAGAGTGATAGCACAGCGGGTAGGTTGTTTGCCTTGCACTCAACCTACCCGGTTCCATCACCGGCATCCCATATGATTCCCAGACCACCGCCAGGAGTAATTCCTGAGCAAAGAGCCAGGAGTAACCCCTGAGCATTGCTGGGTGTGACCCCCCAAAAAAGGCAAAAAAAAATTAAAGAAGGGGAGCGGGAGCACTTAAAAGTTGACTGGGAGCAGCAAATGAAAAAAAATACGTGTTAATCGTTTTGTGTGATCAAGAGTCAAGGATGCTGTGCAAGACTTAACATAACATCAACACTGAAGGAAGACAAAATAAGCAACTTGAACGTTTCTCTGTTTTGTGGGGGAGGGTTGGGTCACTCCCTGAAAGGCTCAGAGATACCTCCTTTACCATTCACTCAAGAATTACTCCTATCAGAGTTCAGGGAATAATAATGGGATGCCAGAGATCAAACCCAGGTAGGTCTTGTGCAAGGAAAATGTCCTCCCCACTGTAGTATAGCTTCAGCATAGTACAAGCTACATAATTATTTACTTACTTACTTACTTACTTACTTACTTACTTACTTACTTACTTACTTACTTACTTACTTACTTATTTGGGTCACACCTGGCGACTCTCAGGGGTTATTCCTGGCTCTTCACTCAGGAATTACTCCTTGCAGTGCTTGGGGATCGAATCCGGTTGGCCCCGTGCAAGGCAAATGCCCTTCCTGCTGTGTTATCGCTCCAGTCCCTACATAAATTTTTTAACATTAGAGGAAAATGAATATTTTGCGGGAAATATAATTGAAAGATATAAAATATAAATATAATTATATATAAATATAATTGTTTGGGGGACCATATGGGATGCTGGGGAAAACACCTGTGTCGGCCACGTGCAAGGCAAATGCCATACAGCTGTACTATTGCTCCAGCCTCAACTCCTGATTGTTCTTTATCATTATCGCCAACCCTGGTGGATCTGTGATGTTCTGCCTCCCCTGACCCCCTTCCCCTCCCTCTAGCTGTGACTCCCCAGGAAGGGACCCCGAGGTAATTGAGCAGCCCCTGGACACACGACTGCCTGAGAAGTAAGTGTGACCAGGAAGTGGACCTGTCCTGGTCAGGAGGCATCACAGTTTTTGAGGTGACCCAGTATTTTTTTGGCTTTTTTGGGTCACACCTGGTGACGCTCAGGGGGTTACTCCTGGCTCTGCACTCAGGAATTACTCCTGGCAGTGCTCAGGGGACCATATGGGATGCCGGGATCGAACCCAGGTCAGCCGTGTGCAAGGCAAGCACCCTACCCACTGTGCTATCACTCTGGCTCCTGACCCAGTATTCCCTCTTGCTGACTGTGGGTTGGTTCTTGGGAACTCTCCTGGCCTGGAATATAACTTTTTTGGACACAATGTGGGCCCAGGGGCTGTGGCCTGGGATGAGGTGTGAGCACTGGCAGAGGAGTCCCGATCTGCAGGGAGTCCTTCCTGCGCATGTATGGCACTGTGTGTTTGCAGGAGGTGCTTTGGGATCTCGTGGGCGTCCAGCCGAGATGGGCATGCATGTTTTCAGGAGACACTTTGGGATGCTCCTGTCTTCGAGATCCACCCTTTTACTGATGCCTGTGTGCCGAGCCCCTCTCATTGGTGCGGCTGAGAGTCTGTGCAGGGTTCGGTCAGCTCATTGAGCACTGCTCCTTTCAGAGCTAAGCAGAATGGGGTCTCTTCTGCAGTATTTCATGCTGATGTCATATTTTGTACCAGCGAGATTCTTTGTGGTCACTTTCATGGCCTCGTTTGATGTGCCTTTAAAAAAAAAATCAGACGACTGAAGTTGATCCATTGGCCCAGAGTGCATTTTAATATTGTTAGAGCCACTTTGTTAATTCAGTTTCCTGTAACTGAAAATTTCCCCGTCAAACCGCAGCTCTCATGATTCCTTTGGAGTCAGCAGATACTCGGGAACTTATAATCAACATGAAAATGCCCTGTGTTTTTCTCCTGTTGAATAACAAGATAGGGCATTCTTAAGGGGTAGATGTAAATATGTATTTAGAAGCTGTGTAGCAGAGAACCAAGACTGAACTTGGTTGGTTCTGTGAAGTCACGTGCAAGTCTGGTTAGAGCAGATTTTTGTTTTGTTTGGTATATGGCTATGGCACAGGCTCTCCCTGTGCCCAGCTGCTCGTGAGGCGCCCGGGAGGCATGGCGGGTTCTAGCCCTGGCCTGCCACCCCAGCAGAGCCTCACAACAAGCCAGACCACCCTCCCCCTACTCCATCGGGCCCGCCATTTTCCACATCTGGACTTCCCTCTCATTACAACTCCACCCAGCAGACCAGACTACCACAGCTAGCGGCCACTCAGTTTATCAATAAATGCTTTATTTAGAGGTGACTACAACTGTATGCCACCTGCACGGCAAGCCTGGCAAGCTGCTCATGTAGTATTTGATATGCCAAATACCAGTAACATTTATATTAGGTCATCCCCATGACCTAATATAATTGTTTGAGGCTCTTTATGTTCCTGGAGCAAGCGGATGCCTTTGGGTTCTACCATGAGACAGGACATATGGAGATATTACTGGTGCCCGCTCTAGCAAATAGATGATTAACGGGAAGATAGTGATAGTGATAGATAAGAAGACAAAGAAGACAAAACTGAAGAAAGAAAAAGTAAAATGAAAGAGAAAAATCAGCTTACTAAGAGTAGAGAAAGGGAGAGACAGAGTTTCGTGGCTGAAAAACCTTTCAGGGTGACTCCTAAGCAGTGCTCTGAAGCCCTAGAACTCCTCCCAGCGATTCCCCCAACTGGGTACGCAGTTCAGTGTGAGAGTCTGATGGTGCAGTAATTACTTGAACCCTACAATGCTTAGGATTATCCACACCACCCCCAGTGGTGTATGATGGCAACTAGGGCCACATGTAGGAGTGTTCAAAGGCCTCTAATGCTGTACCAACAAAGCTAGGGGTGGGCATGTAATGCTGGGAATCAAACTGAACCAGGTCAGCTACATAAAAGGCATAACCCTTAATCCCTACACTATCTCTTGGACCCTAATAGAAATTTTAAAGAAATTAAAACTTCAAAGTGCTGTTGTATATTGTAGCAATTAATCTGAAAACAAATTATTTTAAATGGTTATAATGCAGATGCTGTCAACTCTGATATGGAGCAGCTAACCTAGTTTAAATTATGAGTGAGATCAGGGTTAAATTTGACCAAGGTTGTGAAACCAAGCCCACTACTGAAAATATCACTGTATCACTGTCTTCCCGTTCATCATCGATTTGCTCGAGCGGGCCCCAGTAACATCTCCATATGTCCTGTCTCATGCTAATAGAGCCCAAGGCATCTACTTGCTCCAGGAACATAAAGAGCCTCAATCCATTCCGGAATGAGGTCTATAATTGTTACTGGTATTTGGCATATATATCAAATACAACACGGGTAGCTTGCCAGGCTCTGCCGTGCAGGTAGCATACTCTTGTAGGCATCTCTAAGTCCAGCAATTATTGATGAACCGCGGCGCGCAAGCCGGGCGCTGATAGGCTGGTCTGCTGGGTGGAGGTCTGATGAGAGAGAAGTCCGGATGTGGAAAATGGAGGCCCTCATGGAGTGGGGGGTCGTCTGGCTTGTTGCGAGGCTCTGCTGCGATGGTGGGCCAGGGCTAGAACCCACCATCCCTCCCGGGCACCTCGTGAGCGGCTGGTCACAGGGAGAGCCAGTAGCAGCTCTGCCTCATGTCTGTGAGTCTCTGGACCGGCATACCTGAGCCGGATTTAAGAAAGACTGCTGCAGGGTGGAACTCGATGAGCCGGGCGCTGATAGGCTGTCTGCTGGGTGGAGGTCTGACTAGAGAGAAGTCCGGATGTGGAAAATGGAGGCCCTCATGGAGTTGGGGGGTCGTCTGGCTTGTTGCGAGGCTCTGCTGCGATGGTGGGCCAGGGCTGGAACCCACCATCCCTCCTGGGCACCTCGTGAGCGGCTGGTCACAGGGAGAGCCAGTAGCAGCTCTGCCCCCATGTCTGCGAGGTCTAAGGGTTTTCTTTCATAAAGCAAGGTGAAATGATTCCTACTCCTCTTTGCCCCCTTCTCTTTTTCCTTATGTGTTTCAGGGGGGGGGGGGGGGGGGGGGGGGGGGGGGGGGGGGGTTCTCCAGAAAAAACACAGAAGGAGAAAGAGGAAACTTTCAGTAATTTCTACTTTGAGACTTTAATGAATAAAACTGCTATGAACATTCTTGTGTGTTGGATGACGGGCCTCGCTAGCTTGGGAGCTTTGCTGTTTAATCTATTTCATCTATCCACTCACAGTTTAATCTATTTACATGTTCTTAAGCCAGGGTTCATGCTAATGAGATCTCTCTTCTGTGGAATGGAATCTATGGAATGTGTGGCAGTTACAGAAGTCACCTTGACTCTCAATGAGTAACTTCTGAATTATCATTATATGTCTACTATGACTTCTATGTTATCTAGATTGGGTATAGCTGCTCTTATTACCCACTGGTCCCAGCCTGTGACAGTTAGAATTTACCAGGAGACTACCACCATGGCTATGTTGAGACTATTTAAGATTATAGGAAGGATCGGGTCATGAGCAATAGCCCAGCTGGTGGGGCATTTGCCTTGCACGCAGCCAGCCCAAGATGGCATGGGTTGGATCCCTGGAGTCCCATATGGTCCGCCGAGCACCACCAGGAGTGAATCCTGAGTGCAGAGCCAGGAGAAACCCCTGAATGTTGCCGGGTGTGACCCAAAAAGCAAAAAAAAAAAAAAAGATTATAGGAAGGATCATATTAGTTTTCCCTTAAGCAGGCAAGTGTGACCCTTTCAGTGTACAGAGAAGATACTCAGAATTACCCTGGTGCAGATAATAAATAAGAAGGACCTTGTGGGTACCATGTAGATTACATAAAGCCTATGAAATTAACATGTATTGCTTTATAGCAGCCCTCATCTCTCTCCCCATAGTTTTGACATAAGAGATAGACATAAGAGATAATCTCGGGGCCGGAGGCGATGGTCCAGCGGGTAGGGTGTTTGCCTTTGCAGCGGCCGGCCTGTGCCGGCCCAGGTTTGATCTCCGGCATCCCATATGGTCCCCGAGCACCGCCAGGAGTAATTCCTGAGTGCAGAGTCAGGAGTAACCCCTGAGCATCGCTGGGTGTGACCCCCCCAAAAAAAAAAAGCAAAAAAAATAAAATAAAAAAATAAAAAGAGATAATCTCGGAAGAAGGGATTAATCCTTGGCATAATCATTTGTTTAGACCTGTAGTAGGGTGTGGCACCACCCTACTACACTCTCCCTCTAGAAGCTGTTTAGTTGATTTTTGTTGACAGGATCCTCACTGAAGTTAGGATTACTTTTGAGTATATAAGGGGACTGACTTGAGGTACTGCATCCACTTTGTTTTTGTTTGTTTGTTTGTTTTTTGCTTTTTTTGGGTCACACCCAGCAATGCTCAGGGCTTACTCCTGTCTCTGCACTCCAGGATTTACTCCTGGAAGTGCTCAGGGGACCATATGGGATGCTGGGGATCGAACCTGGGTCGGTCACGTGCAAGGCAAACACCCTACCTGCTGTGCTATCACTCCAGCCCCAAGGGGATTGACTTGAGGTACTGCATCTACTTTGGTGAGACTCTCTCTGGTGGTATCCTCTTTGGTGGGAGACTTGGACCCTTGTGCATTGTCTAAGTTCTGACCAGAGCTAGACATCTTCCATTATTGTTGGATTGTGGTGGTAGAGCTTGTTCTGCTATTAAAAACCTTTTGGAGCTGCTCTGGACTCGTGAGTTTTCATCCGTTCCCGGTGGCCTCCGAGGCAGAATAGAACAGTCCTGATACTGTTGGGGATACCAGTGGCTCCCCGAGACTTGTGTATGCCTTTTGATAGACATATGCATTCATATGGGTATATTCAGTGATATGCCTAAAATATTTGATACCCAGAATATTTGATACCTAAAATTATTTTTAACAATACCATTTCTTTTATATATTTTTTTCTTTTTGGATCACAACTGGCAATGTTCTGGGGTTATTCCTGGTTCTGCACTCAGAAATTACTCCTGGTAGTGCTCAGGGAACCATATGGGATGCCGGGAATCTAACCCAGGTTGGTCGCGTGCAAGGCAAACACCCTACCCGCTGAACTATCTCCAGCTCCTTTAGCAATATCATTTTAATGGAATGTACAACAAGGAGAGGATAGTCAGTGATTTTAGTTTATTAAACAATTTAATTTGTCAGTGTGGGAAGGTGGGAATGGGTGTATATTGGCAATACAACTAGCTATGCTCAGGGAAAAATTCTTAAGCCCTTGTGGTACTCAAGTGTTGGATGACAGGCTTAGCTAGCTTGGAAACTTTGCTGTTTTATCCACTCACAGTTTAACCTATTTACATGTTCTTAAGCCAAGGTTCATTCTAATGAGATCTCTCTTCTATGTAAACACTGATGGAGGGTGTGACAGTTACAGAATTCATCTTGACTCTGAATAACTTCTGACTTATTGTACATCTACTAAGACTTCTATGTTATCTAGATTGGGCACAATTCCTCTTTATACCCACTGCACCCAGCGTGGGACAGTTAGAATTTACCAGGAGACTGCCACCCTGGCTACATTGAGACTATCTTTAAGATTATAGGAAGGACCATACTAGTTTGCCCTCAAGCAGGTGAGTGAGACCCTTTCAGTATATGAGAACAAAAATCACCCCAGTGCAGATAATAAATCAGAAGGACCTTGTGGATACCATCTAGATTACATGAAGCCCAAGAAATTAAGATATATTATTTTATACCAGAGCTCTCTCTCCAGTGTTTTACATAAGATATAATCTAGGAAGAAGGGATTAGTCATTGGCATACTCCTTTGTTTATACCTATAAACAAAGAAGGGTGTGGCACCATCCTTCTACCCTCTTCTACTATCTAGAAGCTGTTTAGGGTCCCTTGTTGACAGGAACCTCCATGTCAAGAGTTAGGATTACTTTGGTGTATATAAGGGGACTGACTGACTTGAGGCACTCCCCCTTCTTTTGGGTAGGACTCTTCTTGGGTGAGATCCTCTCTCTTTAGTGGGAGACTTGGGCTCTCGTGTAAGGTCTAAGTTCTGACCAGAACTAGAATTCTTTCATTATACTGGATTGCGGTGGTAGAGCTTTTGTACTATTAAATACCTTTTTGGAACTGCACAGACTCGTGAGTTTTCAATCGTTCCCCAGTGGCCTCGGAGGTAGAAGAGAACTTCTGTCCTGATACTGTTAGGGACCCCAGTGACTCCCCGTCACTCAAGGGATTATATCCAGTGCTAGAGATCAAGTCAAGATCAGCTGAAGTGTCTACATGTAGGGCAAGTACCTTGCCTTCTGTATTTTATCTATAACTAATATCTCCTTCATCTCTATTTTCATCACCTTAAGGATGTGAAGTAGACTGGGTATGTAGCTTAGGACTGGGTTTGGAGGACTGGGTTTGGTCCTTACAATGGAAAAATAATATTATGTAAATGAAATAATGAACTATGTGAACTTAAAAAACACACAGGTGCAAACACTGAGAGATTACAGGGAGAATCTATTTTATTTACACATGTGAACAACATGGCTAATGTCAAAATGGTCAAGCCACAAACACTCAAAAAGTACCACCTTTTGTAGGTTAGAAAAAGGATGTATGGAAATGCTTTTCACCTAACAGAAAAAAAGTTTCTAACATACTTGCTGACATGTACATAGTTGGTACAATCTGGTAGAATCAGAGATTAATACAGACAGTTTAGAGTTCCATATAGAGCTTCACTAATTGTTACTTTTTTCCCCCAAATTTTATTACACCATTTTAAACATACAATTGCAAGATGCTCATGCAGAGTTCTGGTTCCACAGCGTTCCAACACCCAACCCTCCACCCAAACCTATCTCCCATCACCAATGTCCCCACCTCCCTCCCCCTCCCTCACCTCAACTACTTGGCGGGTTCTGGATGTCCTCTCTCCCCTCCCTATCTCTCCCTCCCGCCAAAATTTCCTGCACATCGTGGAATGCAGTGGATTAAAAGACATCCCTGTTTCCACTATTTTGATGAACCAGCGGCCACTTGCTGCCGCAACCTGGGCTCAAACTGGTTTTGCTCTGTCAATCTGGTCGTGAGGCAGTGTTCCAGCATCCGGACAGCAAAGGTGGTGGCTAGTGTGGTGGGCGAGTCTCATCCGGCTGCTTCCGGGACCCCCAGAGGCGATGGGCCCACTCCCAAAACCCATCTGCCCTCCCGAGAGCCCCATGGTCAGCTTAGCCCGGGGACGGGGGGGGGGGGGAAGCAGAGTTCCAGCTTCCACAGGCGCGTCCGAGGCCCGCATGCTATGGCTGGTCGCCCCGGGGCAGCTCCTGGGCGGGGCCACCAGGCTCGACAAAATGGAGGGGGAATGGCCGGACCCTGACTCCATCTGACGAATTCCCAGCGATTCCTGCCTCTGGGAGCCGCCTACCTGGGCTCGAACTGGTTTTGCTCTATCAATCTGGTCGTGAGGCAGTGTTCCAGTGTCCGGACAGCAAAGGTGGTGGCTAGTGTGGTGGGCGAGTCTCATCCGGCTGCTTCCGGGACCCCCGGAGGCGATGAGCCCACTCCCAAAACCCATCTGCCCTCCCGAGAGCCCCATGGTCAGCTTAGCCGGGGAAAGCGGAGTTCCAGCTTCCCCAGGCGCGTCCAAGGCCCCTTCACTAATTGTTTCTTGACCCCATCCTGTTTGCCCAATCAAACTGATTGGCCCTGTTCTCCTGCTCTGTCCTTATACTAACTCAGTGATTTCTGACTCACTCATCTTTGCCAAGTTCCTAGAAAGGGTAACTCAGAGATCCTGCCTCTAGTTTCCTGCTTCTATCTCTATTTTTTTTCTCTTCAGTTGCACATGGATGAAAGATGGTTATAGCAGTGTGGAGACAGAAACAGGTTGTGTTTTCTTTGAAGATATGCAAGTGTTACTAGCTGTGATTTGGAGAAATTGAGTAACAGTGAGCAATAGTTGGGATTTGTCCTGGAAAAAATTCTTTGTACATTTCAGTTTAGTAAAAAGCTCTATGAAGTAAATGTGAATGATCAAATCTGGCATGAAGAGCTGGGGAGACAGTTCTCCAGCTGAAGCACATGGTTTGCACACAGTTTCAGGTCTTATGCCTGGCACCATGTGAACCCACCAAAAATTCAAAAGGGGCACAGAGGGTAGGGCATTTGCCTTGCATGTGACACACCCCGGTTCAATCCCCAGCATCCCATATATGATCCCCGAGCAATGCGAGGAGTAATTCCTGAGTGAAGAGCCAGGAATAACTCATGATTTTAGTTTATTAAACAATTTAATTGTTTAATAAAATTGTGTTACCCCACCCCAAAAAAGAAGCAAAAAGAATTCAAAAGGGGGAGCCTTTCAGGACTGCCTTGTGACCAAGACGTAGATGTACATGGCCTCCTCAAATCAATCACATTCAAAAATTTTTGCTGGAAATAGCCCAACTTTGACACACTAGTTCACTCATGTCAGGCCATGCTGTTGTGTCTTGATCCTAGAACTCTGATCCTTTGCTCAGGGCATTTCAAAACAAACAAACCATCTAAAATCAGCAAGTTTGTAAGGGTTAATCCGATTTGTAGATGTAAATAGGCAGGCATGGAATCCCATTTTATTAACTGTTTCTTCCTTTCTAGAAGGAGGAGTATTTGATTCTTCAGATTTTCAGAAGAGTGAACAGGTCTCCATTCTGGTCGCAAAAGATTGGGAACTGCCTTAAAACCTTCACAGTCGATGACTTCTTGGATAGTGAGTCTCAGTCCAGTCAATTTTCATCTAATACTATCCAAAGCTTGAACCAGGAGCTCCTGATAGATCTGCCTGTAGCCCGCCAGAGTCCGACAGAAACCCCTCCGACACAAGCTAATTAGACAGAGTCCAAAGACTCAAGTTTCAACGATGTCTTCCTATTGGGATGTATGTACCGAGAGAAGACGCAGCAGGAGGAAAAACCAAGGTCTGTGCTATCTGCCTGTTGGACTTTGTTGATGGAGACCGCATCCGAACCCTGCCATGCAAGCACTTCTTCCATCTGGACTGCATAGGGCAATGGTTCATGACATCCTTCACGTGTCCCTACTGCAGGATGCCTGTGTAATGCTCTAGAATGAACTCAGGAGGGAGACAGGGTGTAAGGCCGCAGTGCCTTGTAGGCAGCTACAGTGGCCACAACCCTGACTCCAATTTCCAGCACCAAATAATGGTCTCCTGAGCACTGCCACGGGTCACTTCTAAGTCCAGAGGCTGAGATAACCCCCTGAACACTGATGATGTGGCCACCCCGCAATCAAATACTCTAATAAATTTGACCCTCTGGCAGTCTTGTTTTGTATGTGAAGTGAATCAGTACTTTTGCAGTTTTATCATTTGTGACTGAGCCCAAAGAGGGATCACTGTATCACTGTCTTCCGGATCATCATCGATTTGCTCAAGCAGGCACCAGTAACATCTCCATATGACCTGTCTCATGCAAGTAAAGACCAAGGGCACCTGCTTGCTCCAGGAACATAAAGAGCCTCAAACCATTCCATCAGGTCATGGGAATGAGGTCTATAATTGTTACTGGTATCTGGCATATCAAATACGACACGGGCAGCTTGCCAGGCTCTGCCGTGCGTGCTATCCCTCAGATCCCAATATTACTGTTATTTTATTTATTTATTTATTTTTTATTTATTTTTTTGCTTTTTTAGTGTATTATTGGTTTTTTTTTTTTGGGGGGTCACACCGGCAATGCTCAGGGGTTTTTCCTGGCTCTGAACGCAGGAATTACTCCTGGCAGTGCTCGGGGACCATATGGGATGCGGGGGATCGAACCCGGCCCGCATGGGCAGGCCACATTCAAGGCAAACGCCCTACCCCCTGGGCTATCGCTCCGACCCCAATATTACTGTTATTTTATTTTATTTATTTGTTTGTTTGTTTATTTATTTATTTATCCTATGCATAATGTCTTTATTCTGATACTCTATCCAAAGAGTGATAGAGTATCAGAATAAAGACATTATGCATAGGATTTTAAAAAATTCTTAACTGTTGTAAATGTTGGGACAAAAAAATGAAGAGTAAAAATATAATTCTAGGACTTGGAGTGGGTACAGTAAGTAGGGCACCTGTATTACATGTGGCCAACCCAGGTTGAATCCCCAAAAATCCCCATTTGGTTCCTTGTTGGATGACAGATCTAACTAATCTGTGAGTTTTGTTGTTTTGCCCACTCACAGCTTAATCTATTTAAGCCAAGGTTCATTCTAATGAGACCTCTCTTCTCTGTAAACACTGCTAGAGGATGTGGCAGTTACAAAAAGTCACCTTGACTGAATAACTTCTGTCTTACACATCTACTAAGACTTCTATGTTTTCTAGATTGGGCACAGCTCCAATTTTTTTTTAATTTTCCCCCAAATATTATTACACCATTTTAGACATACAATTGAAAGATGCTCATGTAGAGTTTTGGTTCTACAGTGTTCAAACACGCATCCCTCCTCCCAAACCCATCTCCCATCACCAATGTCCCCACCTCCCCCCCCCTCCCGCACCTCAACTACTTGGCGGATTCTGTATTTCATTTCTTTCCTCTTTATATCTCCTTCCCAACAAACTTTCCTGCTCTTCGTGGAATGCAGTGCATTAAAAGACATTACTGTTTTACTATTTTAGAGGACCATGGGGCGCAAAGGTCGCGCAACCTGAGCTCGAACTGGTTTTGCTCTGTTAATCTGGTCATGAGGCAGTTTCCCAGCGTCTGGACAGCGAAAATGGTGGCTAGTGTGATGGGCGAGTCTCATCCGGCTGCTTCCGGGATCCCCCAGAGGCGACGGGCCCACTCCCAAAACCCATCTGCCCTCCTAAGGGTTCCATAGTTAGCTGGGCCCGGCGTGAGCCGAGTTCCAGCCTTCCCAGCCGCTTGTGAGACTCTGCATGCTGGCCCTCGGGCAGCACCTGGGCAGGGCCACCAGGCTCGACAAAATGGAGGGGAGGAAAGGGTGACCCCGAGTCCATCTGACGAATTCCCAGTGATTCCCGCATCTGGGACCCACCTACCTGGGCTCAAACTGGTTTTGCTCTGTTAATCTGGTCATGAGGCAGTTTCCCAAAAGTCCAGACAGCGAAAATGGTGGCTAGTGTGATGGGTGAGTCTCATCCAGCTGCTTCCGGGACCCCCAGAGGAGAAAGGCCCCCTCCCAAAACCCATCTGCCCTCCTCGGGGTTCCATAGTTAGCTGGGCCCAGCGAGCGGCGAGCCAAGTTCCAGCCTTCCCAGTCGCTTGTAAGACTCTGCATGCTGGCCCCCGGGCAGCACCTGGTGGGGCCACCAGGCTCCACTGGGCACAGCTCCCTTTTTTATACCCACTGCACCCAATGTGGGACAGTTAGAATTCACCAGGAGACTACCAACCTATTGAGACTACTATCACTTGATCACTTAATCACTTGAATCCCGTTATTCATCAATTTGCTCTAGCGGGCAACAGTAACATTTCCATTGGACCCTATCACGTGCTAATGTAGCCCAATGGCATCTGGTTGATTCAGGAATATGAAGAGCCTCAAACCAAAACCTTTAGGGTCTTGACAAGGAAGTCTGACCATCTTGTAGGTGGGCGGCCACGTGATCTTTGGACATCCCGTGGGATCCAGTGGGTAACGGCTCTAGTCCAACAGTTGTCTCCAAATCGTATTACATGTCCAGCCCATCTGATTTTCGATGCCTTGGCAAACGAGACAGCATCCCTACTCTACTATAGTAGCGAGACTACTATAGGAAGTCTATAGGAAGGATGATACTAGTTTGTTCTAAGCAGGCCAGTGTGACCCTTTCAGTACACGAGAACAAGATAGTCAGAATCACCCTGGTGCAGATAATAAATAAGAAGGACTTGTGGGTACCATCTAAATTACAGGAAGCTCATGAAATTAAGATGTATTACTTTATATCTGCCGCACCCCCTTTAGTGTTTTAGATAAGAGATAATGTTGGGATTAGTCCCTTGCATAACCTTTGTTTATATACCTGCAATAGAGTGTGGCACTATTACTCTGCTTAGGGTTCCTTGTTGACATGACCCTCCCTGTCACAAACTGGATTACTTTGGTGTATATAAGGGGACTGACTTGAGGCCCCTTCGCATTTTCGCTTTCAGCTTTTTGGCTCCTGCGGCTTTTGGCTTTTGGCTTTTGGCTCTTTGGCCTTTTGCTCCTTCTTCTGGGTAGGACTCATCTCGGGTGAGATCCTCTCTCTCTTTGGTGGGAGACTTAGGCTCTTTTGTATGGTCTAATTTCGGACCAGAGCTGGAGTTTGCTCATTATATTGGAGTGCTGTGGAAGAGCTTTTGTACTATTAAAAGCCTTTTTGAAACTGCACCGGACTCGTGAGTTTTCATCAGTTCCCCCAGCATCCTCAGAGGTAGAAGAGAACTTCTATCCTGACACTGTCAGGGACCCTGGCGGCATCCCCGACAGTTCCTGAGTCCAACAAGCAATTTCTTACAGTAATAACTTACATGATTTCTTACATGATAGCTTCAAAGAACCTGTACCTCAAACCATAATGACAAAAGGAGAGAGAGAGAGAGAGGAGGGAGGGAAGAGAGAGAGAGAGAGAGAGAGAGAGAGAGAGGAAGTGCCTGCCATAGAGACTGTCTGGAGGGTGATGGGGTGGCGGAATGAACCTAGGGCCACTGGTGGTGAGAAATGTACACTGATGAAGGACAATTCTTGGAACCAGTGTATGACTGAAATCTATCCATGAACAACTTTCTAACTGTTTCTCCCAAAGCAGTTTAATGAAAATTTTAAAAGATTTAAGTTCAAAACAAAATAAAACAAAATTAAATTGTTAAAAACAAAAAAAAAATTGTTAAAAACAAAATTAATTTTCTAGCCTTACATTTTTATTGCTGGTCTTTGGGTTACTGAAAATTATGTTTTAGGTCAATCAACTATAATGAAAGTGTATGTTTCAATAGATTTTTCAAAATACACGATTATTGGGGCAGGAAAGATTTTATAGGGCTTAGGACCCTTGCCTTGCATGGGGCTGGCCAGAGTTTGATCTCTGGTGGGTCAGAGTTCAATCCAGGAGCTGTATATGATTCCCAAGTAATCCCTGAATGAAGAGCCAGGAGTAAGCTGTGAGCACTATTTGTTATGGCCCCAAAACCAAACAAACAAAGAGAAAAAAAAAGCCCCCAAAACCTCCCTAGCATTCTGCATCACTTTCAAAGATGTTTAACTTGTTGCCTTGCAAATTCAATCAAGAGAGCAGGGTTTGGCAAGAAGTCCTGGAATATTTTAGTGTATTGTAACGTTACATACATACATACATGCATGCATACATAAACATAAGTACATACATACATACACACATGTACATACTCACATAGTGTATGTAAAGTTACATACATACATAGTGTATGTAAAGGTGTTCATACACCTTGGCTGTGATTGGGTTTTCTATCTAAGAAGACTAACAGATTTCTTCTTTCTATGGAATGTGTATCTGGGCATAGTCGGCCATGCTGTCTCCAGTATTGTGGTGAGGCACTCTCCTTCAACCTGGATGTCAGCCAGCTTCACTCTATTCTCCTTTTATGAGGGTGTAGAGTGAAAAGTGCCACTTTTCAGACTGCTTTCTACTAAAGCACAATTATTGAAGGCACGTAACTTATTCTCTAATTGGCATCACCTCTCAGGCCAGGTTCAACTCAATGACTCGTGCTTATAATACATTCTCTTTCAGAATTTAGGAGGTTAAATGGTTTCCTCGGATCCCAACTAATTGCCGTTGAATTGATTAGACCCTCGCAGGTTCTTTTGCCAATTTGATGAATAACCCAAGTCTATGAAGATTGTGAATGTCAGAGTTGAAGGCATGATATTACAGGAAACCTCACATGAAGTTAACAATGATGCAGGAAAGTTGATCCATTGACTGAGCTAGATGTGATGGCTATAGCTAGTGCATGAGACACGAGAAATTCCACTTATGACTTAGCCTAAGCTTATTCCTACAGCAAAACCTTTAGAACATGTCAGGAGGACTCAAATTACAAGTGGGACGAATGAGGGAGAATCTTCATTCATACTGTTAAAATTCAGACTTCACCACAACTTCAGTAAAAACAGAAATCAGGGTTGAGAGATGCTCAGGGTGCTGGACTGGTGCTCGCACACAGGAGACCTGATGTGAATTCCCGGCACCAGACGGCTCCCCCCAACACTGCTAGGAGTTGCTGCTTGAGCAATGCTGATTGTGTCTCTAAACTCAACAGAAAGAAGAGGTTACATGGCAGAAATTCCGTTTTCTCTTAGTATTTCCTCTATATGACTGAGGAAAGTGCACAAGAGAGAAATTCTAGGTCTATAATCACTGCCCTTGTTGCATGACAGGGCCTAGCTAGCTTGCGATCTTTGCTGTTTAATCTACTTACAGTTTAAGCTATTTACATGTCCTTAAACCAGGGTTCATGCTAATGAGGTATCTCTTCCGTGGAAACACTGATGGAGAATGTGACAGTTACAGGAGTCATTTTGACTCTGAATTAACAACTTCTGAAATATTACTATAATCTCTACTATGATTTCAATGTTATCTAGATTGAGCACAATTCCTCTGAATACCCACTGGTCCCAGTGTTGGACAGTTTACCTAGAATTTTCCAGAAGACCACAACTGTGGCTATGTTTGAGACAACCATTTAAGTTCAAAGAAGGGATTATACTAGTTTGCCCTCAGGCCGGGGAGCATGATCCTCTCAGTAAACAGAGGACAAAGATACTCAGAATCACCCTGGTGCAGAAGATAAATAAGAAGGACCCTGTGGGTATCATGTAGATTGCATGCAACCCATGAAATAAACATGAATATACATCCATTAAGATGTATTTTTTATACCAGCCCTCTCTCTCTCTCTCTCTCCTGTTTTGACATAAGAGATAATCTCAGAGGAAGGGACTAGTCCCTGGCATAATCATTTGTTCAGACCTGAAACAAGTGTGGTACCACCCTAGTGTGGCATCACCCTATATATACACCTAGAAGCTGATTCATTGATCTTTGATGACACTACTATCCCAAAAGAGAGGATTACTTTCTTTTTTTTGCTTTTCACAATGCTAAATAAGGTAAAAAAAATTAAGAAATATTTATTTTATTTAATTGTATTAAGATTTGGCAGACTTTTTTTTTTCATAATTGGGCCATACCCGGTTGGGCTTAGAGCTTACTCCTGAGTTTGCACTCAGTGATTACTCTGGCAGACTTAGGTGACTATATGGGGTGCTGGGAATCAAATTTTAATCAACCATGTGCCCTACCCAATGAATAATCACTCTGAATCCAAGATCCACCCAATTTTAAGAAAGCGTATGAGGGCTGGAGAGATAGCACAGTGTTAGGGTGCTTGCCTTGCATATGGCTCAATACCTGGCATCCCAAATGGTCTCCTGAGTCTACCAGAAGTGATCCTGGAGCCAGGAGTAGTCCCAGGTCAATGCCAGGTGTGACCAAAAAGAAAAAAAATGCTAAGGAGTCTATCTTAATGAGATTTATCATGACTAGGATCAAATTACTAGGGTGGGTCTTATGTGATGAGATTATGTGGGCTGATTTAGTAGTGGACCCTATAAAAAGAGTTCCCCCACACTGGGGTCTCTGTAATGCAGAGACAAGAAACTCTTCTCTTCAGCCCTTGTGGGTACAGCAGCATCCAGAGGTTCCTTGTGCTTCCATTGTAGATTGTGGTAAGTATAAGAGACATTTTTTCTTAGGTGTTTGGCAATTATATCGTGGTTAGAAAATGATGGCTGTATCTGATTGATCTCCGTTTTATGACAAGCCATGGGGAGGGAGGTTTCATTGTTATGGACTTGTGGTTTCTCTGAATTTTAACTCTTTTGTAATGATGTGAGGATTTGGACTTACCTATATAGGGAGGGCATGGTTTCCAGCCATAAGACTAGTGTGGTAGATAGTAAATATCTAGTGGGCAGGTAATAGTTTCAAATAGTTCAAATATTAGTCCTGTAGCCACATGAAAGGACTAAGAATTGTTATTAGGATATGGGGAGTGAAAATGTCTAACCTATGTGGGAATTCAGTATCTGTATCTGGGAGAATTTCAATGTGTGAGAAGGCAGGTAAGTGAATATGTTGGACAAAGTCATGCTACGGGGGTGGCTGGGGCAATTGTTTCACAGAAATCTTACTGAGAAGCAGGCAGAAACACTCGAGAGTCTAAAGAGAGTCTTTTATTTTTTGCCACATATGCATCCCCAATATGGTTAATGTCAAAATGGGTCAAAATAAAATCTTACATACAAAAAACAGGGTTTTATTTTTTTTTTTTTTGCTTTTGGGGGGTCACACCTGGTGTTGCTCAGGAGTTATTTCTTGCTCTGTTCTCAGTGGACCGTAAGTGGTGCTGGACGTCAAACCTGGGTTGGTTGTGTGCAAGGCAAGCACGCTACCCGCTATACTATCACTCCAGCCCCTCAGGTTTCTTTCTTTCTTTCTTTCTTTTTTTTTTTGTTTGTGTTTTGGGTCACACCAAGCAATGCTCAGGGGTTACTCCTGGCTCTGCACTCAGCACTCAGGGAATTACTCCTGGCGGTGCTCAGGGAAGCATATGGGATGTTGGGATGTTGGGAATCAAACCTGGGTCGGCTGCATACTGTAGCTCCAGCACCCTCTTCAGGTTCCTAATATTACTTGTCATGTACATAATAATGTACTTCAATCAGTGATTAATACAATTAGTTCATACATTACATATAAACCTTTACTCCTGCTGTAAACCTGTCCTGTCTGCCCAAACACCCTGATTGTACCAGTTCTCCTGCTCTAATCTGGCAGTAACTGTGAACTTTTGTACTTGGAAATATGTGGTTGTGAACAGACTAAGAACGAGTGTCATTTCAGGGCTTGCTGTTGTATCCTGTTTCTAGAGCTCTGATCCTCTGTTCAGGACATTTTAAAAAACAAAGGGCCAATTATTTAGTATCAGCAGTGTTATTGTGTCGGTTAATCAAACGTACAGTGTAAGTCTGCAGACTTGGAATCCTTTTTATTAACTGTTCCTTTTTCCTACAAGGAGTTTCTGTTCTTGCTAAGATCAGAAGAGTGAAAAGGCTCTTCACTCTGCACCTAAGAGATGGGGAACTGCCTCCAAACCTGCACTTCCGATGACTTCTTGGCTAGTGTGTCTCAGTCCAGTCATTTTTTATCTGGTGATACAGTGATCACCCCAAACCTGGACCAGGAGCTCCTGAGAGATCCACCAGCAGCCCACCAGAGTCCGGCAGAAACCCCTCCGGCACAAGGAGAATTAGACAGAGTCCAAAGACTCAGGTGTCAACGGTGTCTTCCTATTGGGATGTATGTGCCGAGAGAACACGCAGCAGGAGGAAAGACCCAGGACTGTGCTATCTGCCTGTTGGACTTTGTTGATGGAGACCGCATCCGAACCCTGCCATGCAAGCACTTCTTCCATCTGGACTGCATAGGGCAATGGTTCATGACATCCTTCACGTGTCCCTACTGCAGGATGCCTGTGTAATGCTCTAGAATGAACTCAGGAGGGAGACAGAGACAGGGTGTAAGGCTGCAGTGCCTTGTAGGCAGCTACAGTGGCCACAACCCTGACTCCAATTTCCAGCACCAAATAATGGTCTCCTGAGCACTGCCACGGGTCACTTCTAAGTCCAGAGGCTGAGATAACCCCTGAACACTGATGATGTGGCCACCCCGCAATCAAATACTCTAATAAATTTGACCCTCTGGCAGTCTTGTTTTTGTATGTGAAGTGAATCAGTACTTTTGCAGTTTTATCATTTGTGACTGAGCCCAAAGAGGGATAGAGTATCAGAATAAAGACATTATGCATCACTGTATCACTGTCTTCCCGTTCATCATCGATTTGCTCGAGCGGGCCCCAGTAACATCTCCATATGTCCTGTCTAGTGCTAGTAGAGCCCAAGGGCATCTGCTTGCTCCAGGAACATAAAGAGCCTCAATCCATTCTGGAATGAGGTCTATAATTGTTACTGGTATTCGGGCATATCATATACAACACGGGTAGCTTGCCAGGCTCTGCCGTGCAGGTAGCATACTCTTGTAGTCATCTCTAAGTCCAGCATTTATTGATGAACCAACCTGCGTGGCAAGCGGCCGCGCGAGCCAGGCTGTGATAGGCTGGTCTGCTGGGTGGAGTTCTGACGAGAGAGAAGTCCAGATGTGGAAAATGGAGGCCCTCATGGAGTGGGCGGTCGTCTGGCTTGTTGCAAGGCTCTGCTGGGGTGGCGGGCCAGGGCTAGAACCCGCCATCCCTCCTGGGCGCCTCGTGAGGGGCTGGGCACAGGGAGAGCAAGTAACAGCTCTGCCCCATGTCTGTGAGACATTATGCATGACATTATGCATAGGATTTTAAAAAATTACTAACTGTAGTAAATGTTGGGACAAAAAAATGAAGAGTAAAAATCTAATTCTAGGAGTTGTAGTGGGTACAGTGGGTAGGGCACCTGTCTTACATGTGGCCAACCCAGGTTGAATCCCCAAAATCCCCATATGGTTCCTTGTTTGGTGACTGATCTAACTAATCTGCGAGCTTTGTTGTTTTGCCCACTCACAGCTTAATCTATTTAAGCCAAGGTTCATTCTAATGAGACCTCTCTTCTATGTAAACACTGCTAGAGGGTGTGGCAGTTACAAAAGTCACCTTGACTGGATAACTTCTGATTTACACATCTACTAAGACTTCTATGTTTTCTAGATTGGGCACAGCTCCCTTTTTAGACCCACTGTACCCAACGTGGGACAGTTAGAATTTACCAGGAGACTACCAACCTGTTGAGACTACTATCACTTGATCACTTGATCACTTGAATCCCATTATTCATCGATTTGCTCGAGTGGGCACCAGTAACATTTCCATTGGACCCTATCACGTGCCAATGTAGCCCAATGGCATCGGGTTGATTCACGAATATGAAGAGCCTCAAACCGTTCCTACAGGGTCTTGACAAGGAAGTCTGACCATCTTGTAGGTGGGCGCCACGTGATCTTTGGACATCCCGTGGGATCCAGTCGGTAACGGCTCTAGTCCAGCGGTTGTCTCCAAATCGTATTACATGTCCAGCCCATCTGATTTTCGATGCCTTGGCAAACGAGACAGCGTCCCTACTCTACTATAGTAGCGAGACTACTATAGGAAGTCTATAGGAAGGATCATACTAGTTTGCTCTAAGCAGGCGAGTGTGACCCATTCAGTACAGGAGAACAAGATACCGATCACCCTGGTGCAGATAATAAATAAGAAGGACCTTGTGGGTACCATCTAGATTACATGAAGCTCATGAAATTAAGATGCATTACTTTATATCTGCCCCCCCCCCCCTCTCCAGTGTTTTAGATAAGAGATAATCTTGGGATTAGTCCCTTGCGTAACCTTTGTTTATACCTGCAATAGGGTGTGGCACCACCCTTCTACACTCTGTTTAGGGTTCTTTGTTGACATGACCCTCTCCCTGTCACAAACTGGATTACTTTGGTGTATATAAGGGGACTGACTTGAGGCCCCTTCACATTTTCGCTTTCAGCTTTTGGCTCCTGCGGCTTTTGGCTTTTGGCTTTTTGCTCTTTGGACTTTTTGCTCCTTCTTCTTGGTAGGACTCATCTCGGGTGAGATCCTCTCTCTTTGGTGGGAGACTTAGGCTCTTTTGTATGGTCTAATTTCGGACCAGAGCTGGAGTTTGCTCATTATATTGGAGTGCTGTGGAAGAGCTTTTGTACTATTAAAAGACTTTTTTTTTAAATTTTTTTTTATTATACCACCGTGAAACATACAATTACAAAGTGTTCATAATTGGTTCTTGGTAATACAGTATTCCAGCACCCATCCCTCCACCAGTGCTCCATTTCCACCACCAATGTACCCCTCACCCTCCCGCCCCAGGCCGCCTTAATAGCAGGTACCCCAATTTCCTCTCTTTCTCTCTCTCTCTCTCTCTCTCTGTCTCTGCATCTCTCTCCCTCTTATATTACACATTGTGGCTAGCCCTGCAGATATTTAGAGTTTATCACTTAAGTCTCTTTGTGTATATTCAGTGGTGAGTTTTAATCTTCCATTACCATTTCCCGTATTTAGTAAAACACTGGTATCTATTTATATCCTATTAATGGATGCAGTCATTCTATATCTGTCCTTTTCCTTCTGACTAATTTCACTCAGCATGATAGACTCCATGTCCATCCATTTTCAGGTAAATTTCATAATTTCATCTTTTCTGACAGCCGCATAGTATTCCATAGTGTAGAAGAACCACAGTTTCTTTAGCCAGTCCTCTGTTCTCGGGCATTTAGGTTGTTTCCAGATTCTAGCTATAGTGAATAGCGCAGAGATGAATAAAGAAGTACAGATAGTGTTTCTGCTATGTATTTTTCGGTCTCTAGGGTATATTCCCAGGAGTGCTATTGCTGGATCAAATGGGAGCTCAATATCTAGCTTTCGGAGGAATGCCCATATTGTTTTCCCAAAAAGGGCTGGACCAGTCGGCACTCCCACCAGCAGTGGATGAGAGTCCCTTTTTCCCCACATCCATGCCAGCACAGGTTGTTCTTGCTATTTTGGATGTGTGCCAGTCTCTGTGGGGTGAGATGGTACCTCATTTTTTGTTTTGATTTGCATCTCCCTGATGATTAAAGATGAAGAGCACTTTTTCATATGCCTTTTGGCCATTCGAATTTCTTCTTTTTGGAAGCTTCTGTTCATTTCTTCTCCCCATTTTTTTTTTTGATGGGGTTGGTTGTTTTCTTCTTATGAGTGCTACCAGTGCCTGATATATCCTGGATATTAACCCCTTGTCAGATGGGTATTGGGTGAATATCCTTTCCCACTCTGTGATTGTCTTTTGACCAAACACTCCTGAAATTTGTATGAAATAATAAAACCCCACGAATAGCTAAAGCAATTCTTGGGGAAAAGAAGATGGGAGGTATCACTTTCTCCAACCTCAAGCTCTACTACAGAGCAGTTGTAATTAAGACAGTGTGGTATTGGTATAGAGACAGACCCGTAGACCTATGGAATAGAACTGAGTATCCTGAAACGCACTCACAAATATACAAGCACTTAATCTTCGATAAAGGAGCAAAAAATATTAATTGGAGCAAAGAAAGCCTCTTCAACAAATGGTGCTGGGAAAATTGGGCAGCTACGTGTAAAAAAAATGAACTTAGACCTCCTTCTAACGCCATGCACAAAAGTCAGATAAAATGGATTCTAGATCTCGATATCAGACATGAATCTATAAAAGCCTTTTTGAAACTGCACCGGACTCGTGAGTTTTCATCAGTTCCCCGGCATCCTCGGAGGTAGAAGAGAACTTCTATTCTGACACTGTCAGGGACCCTGGCGGCAATTCCGACAGTTCCTGAGTCCAACAAGCAATTTCTTACACTAATAACTAACATGATTTCTTACATGATAGCTTCAAAGAACCTGTATCTCAAACCATAATGACAAAAGGAGAGAAAGAGAGAGAGGAGGGAGGGAAAGAGAGAGAGAGAGAGAGAGAGAGAGTAGGAGAGAGAGGAAGTGCTGCCAAGAGACTGTCTGGAGGGTGATGGGGTGGCGGAATGAACCTAGGGCCACTGGTGGTGAGAAATGTACACTGATGAAGGACAATTCTTGGAACCAGTGTATGACTGAAATCTATCCATGAACAACTTTCTACTGTTTCTCCCAAAAGCAGTTTAATAAAAATTTTAGAAGATTTAAGTTAAAAACAAAATAAAACAAGATTAAATTGTTAAAAACAAAAAATTGTTAAAAACAAAATTAATTTTCTAGCCTTACATTTTTATTGCTGGTCTTTGGGTTACTGAAAATTATGTTTTAGGTCAATCAACTATAATGAAAGTGTATGTTTCAATAGATTTTTTCAAAATACACAATTATTGGGGAAGGAAAGATTTTATAGGGCTTAGGACCCTTGCCTTGCATGGGGCTGGCCAGAGTTTGATCTCTGCTGGGTCAGAGTTCAATCCAGGAACTGTATATGATTCCCAAGTAATCCCTGAATGAAGAGCCAGGAGTAAGCTGTGAGCACTATTTGTTATGGCCCAAAAACCAAACAAACAAAGAAAAAAAAAAGCCCCAAACCCTCCATAGCATTCTGCATCACTTTCAAAGATGTTCAACTTGTTGCATTGCAAATTCAATCAAGAGAGCAGGGTGTGGCAAGAAGAAGTCCTGGAATATTTTAGTGTATTGTAAAGTTACATACATACATACATACATGCATGCTTACATACAATCATACGTACATACACACATATATACATGCATACACACATAGTGTATGTGAAGTTACATACATACATAGTGTATGTAAAGGTTTTCATACACCTTGGCTGTGATTGGGTTTTCTATCTAAGAAGACTAATAGATTTCTTCTTTCTATGGAATGTGTATCTGGGCATAGTCGGCCATGCTGTCTCCAGTTTTGTGGTGAGGCACTCTCCTTCAACCTGGATGTCAGCCAGCTTCACTCTATTCTCCTTTTATGAGGGTGTAGAGTGAAAAGTGCCACTTTTCAGACTGCTTTCTACTAAAGCACAATTATTGAAGGCACGTAACTTATTTTCTAATTGGCATCACCTCTCAGGCCAGGTTCAACTCAATGACTCGTGCTTATAATACATTCCGTTTCAGAATTTAGGAGGTTAAATGGTTTCCCTCTGATCCCAACTAATTGTCGTTGAATTGATTAGACCCTCGCAGGTTCTTTTGCCAATTTGACGAGTAACCCAAGTCTATGAAGAATGTGAATGTCAGAGTTGAAGGCAGGATATTACAGGAAACCTCACATGAAGTTAACAATGACGCAAGAAAGTTGATCCATTGACTGAGCTAGATGTGATGGTTGTAGCTAGTGCATGAGACACGAGAAATTCCACTTATGACTTACCCTAAGCTTGTTCCCTACAGCAAAACCTTTCGAACATGTCAGGAAGACTCAAATTACAAGTGGGACGAATGAGGGAGAATCTTCATTCATACTGTTAAAATTCAGACTTCACCACAACTTCAGTAAAAACAGAAATCAGGGTTGAGAGAAGCTCAGGGTGCTGGACTGGTGCTCGCACGCAGGAGACCTGATGTGAATTCCCGGCACCAGACGGCTCCCCCAGCACTGCTAGGAGCTGCTGCTTGAGCAACGCTGATTGTGTCCCTAAACTCAACAGAAAGAAGAGGTTACATGGCAGAAATTCCGTTTTCTCTTAGTATTTCCTCTATATGACTGAGGAAAGTGCACAAGAGAGAAATTCTAGGTCTATAATCACTGCCCTTGTTGCATGACAGGACCTAGCTAGCTTGCGATCTTTGCTGTTTAATCTACTTACAGTTTAAGCTATTTACATGTCCTTAAACCAGGGTTCATGCTAATGAGGTATCTCTTCCGTGGAAACACTGATGGAGAATGTGACAGTTACAGGAGTCATTTTGACTCTGAATTAACAACTTCTGAAATATTACTATAATCTCTACTATGATTTCAATGTTATCTAGATTGAGCACAATTCCTCTGAATAGCCACTGGTCCCAGTGTTGGACAGTTTTACCTAGAATTTTCCAGAAGACCACAACTGTGGCTATGTTTGAGACAACCATTTAAGTTCAAAGAAGGGATTATACTAGTTTGCCCTCAGGCCGGGGAGCATGATCCTCTCAGTAAATAGAGGACAAAGATACTCAGAATCACCCTGGTGCAGAAGATAAATAAGAAGGACCCTGTGGGTATCATGTAGATTGCATGCAACCCATGTAATAAACATGAATATACATCCATTAAGATGTATTTTTTTATACCAGCCCTCTCTCTCTCTCTCTCTCTCTCTCCTGTTCTTTTGACATAAGAGATAATCTCAGAGGAAGGGACTAGTTCCTGGCATAATCATTTGTTCAGACCTGAAACAAGTGTGGTACCACCCTAGTTTGGTACCACCCTATATCTACACCTAGAAGCTGATTCATTGATCTTTGATGACACTACTATCCCAAAAGAGAGGATTACTTTCTTTTTTTTGCTTTTCACAATGCTAAATAAGGTAAAAAAATTAAGAAATATTTATTTTATTTAATTGTATTGAAATTTGTCAGACTTTTTTTTTTCATAATTGGGCCTTACCCGGTTGAGCTTAGAGCGTACTCCTGAGTTTGCACCCAGTGATTACTCTGGCCGACTTAGGTGACTATATGGGGTGCTAGAAATCAAATTTTAATCAACCATGTGCCCTACCCAATGAATAATCACTCAGAATCCAAGATCCACCCAATTTTAAGAAAGCGTATGAGGGCTGGAGAGATAGCACAGTGTTAGGGTGCTTGCCTTGCATATGGCTCAATACCTGGCATCCCAAATGGTCTCCTGAGTCTACCAGAAGTGATCCTGGAGCCAGGAGTAGTCCCAGGTCAATGCCAGGTGTGACCAAAAAAGAAAATAAATGCTAAGGAGTCTATCTTAATGAGATTTATCATGACTAGGATCAAATTACTAGGGTGGGTCTTATGTGATGAGATTATGTGGGCTGGTTTAGTAGTGGACCCTATAAAAGAGTTTCCCCATACTGGGGTCTCTGTAATGCAGAGACAAGAAACTCTTCTCTTCAGCCCTTGTGGGTACAGCAGCATCCAGAGGTTCCTTGTGCTTCCATTGTAGATTGTGGTAAGTATAAGAGACAAATTTTTTAGGTATTTGGCAATTATATCGTGGTTAGAAAATGATGGCTGTATCTGATTGATCTACGTTTTATGACAAGCCATGGGGAGGGAGGTTTCATTGTTATGGACTTGTGGTTTTTCTGAATTTTAACTCTTTTGTAATGATGTGAGGAATTGGGCTTAACTATATAGGGAGGGCATGGTTCCCAGCCATAAGACTAGTGTGGTAGATAGTAAATATCTAGTGGGCAGATAATAGTTTCAAATAGTTCAAATATTAGTCCTGTAGCCACATAAAAGGACGAAGAATTTTTATTAGGATATGGGGAGTGAAAATGTCTAACCTATGTGGGAATTCAGTATCGGTATCTGGGAGAATTTCAATGCGTGAGAAGACAGGCAAGTGAACATGTTGGACAAAGCCATGCTACATGGGTGGGTGGGGAATTGTGTTATAGAAATCTTACTTAGAAGCAGGCATAAACACTAGAGAGTCTAAAGAGAGTCTTTTCTTTTTTGCCAGATTTGCAGCCCCAATATGGTTAATGTCAAAATGGGTCAAGCCACAAACACAGTTCACAAAGACCCTCTTTAGGGAGATGCAGGATATGTGGATGCATTTTTAAAATCTAACATACAGGGTCCGGAGCGATAGTCCAGCTGGTAGGGCGTTTGTATTGCACACGGCCGGCCCTTGCCTGCCTGGTTTCGATCCCGGGCAACCCATAAGGTCGCCCGAACACTGCCAAGAGTAATTCCTGAGTGCGGAGCCAGGAGAAAACTTCTGAGCATTGCGGGTGTGACCCAAAAAAGCAAATAAATAAATAAATATATATATATATATATAAATAAATAAACATATCACTGTATCACTGTCTTCCCGTTCATCATCGATTTGCTCGGGGGGCACCAGTAACATCTCTATATGACCTGTCTCATTCAAGTAGAGCCCAAGGGCACCTGCTTGCTCCAGGAACATAAAGAGCCTCAAACCATAACATCAGGTCATGGGAAACATATAAATAAATAAAATAAAATCTTACATACAAAAACGGGGTTTTATTTTGTTTGTTTTGCTTTTTGGGGGTCACACCTGGTGAAGCTCAGGAGTTATTTCTCTCTCTGTTCTCAGTGGACTGTAAGTGGTGCTGGACGTCAAACCTGGGTTGGTTGTGTGCAAGGCCAGCACCCTACCGGTTATACTATCACTCCAGCCCCTCAGGTTTCTTTTCTTTCTTTCTTTCTTTCTTTTTTTTTTGTTTGTTTGTTTTGGGTCACACCTGGCAATGCTCAGGGTTTCTCCTGGCTCTGCACTCAGCACTCAGGAATTACTCCTGGAGGTGCTCAGGGAGCCATATGGGATGTTGGGATGTTGGGAATCAAACCTGGGTCAGCTGCGTGCTGTAGCTCCAGCCCCCCTTCAGGTTTCTAATATAATTTGTCATGTACATAATAATGTACTTCAATCAGTAATTAATACAATTAGTTCATACATTACATATAAACCTTTACTCCTGCTGTAAATCTGTCCTGTCTGCCCAAACAGCCTGATTGTACCAGTTCTCCTGCTCCAATCTAGCAGTAACTGTGAACTTTTGTACTTTTAAATATGTGGTTGTGAACAGACTAACAACGAGTGTCATTTCAGGGCTTGCTGTTGTGTTTTGTTCCTAGAGCTCTGATCCTCTGTTCAGGACATTTTAAAAATCAAAGGGCAAATTATTTAGTATCAGCAGTGTTATTGTGTCAGTCAATCAAACGTACAGTGTAAGTCTGCAGACTTGGAATCCTTTTTATTAACTGTTCCCTTTTTTCCTACAAGGAGTTTCTGTTCTTGCTAAGATCAGAAGAGTGAAAAGGCTCTTCACTCTGGACCTAAGAGATGGGGAACTGCCTCCAAACCTGCACTTCCGATGAGTTCTTGGATAGTGTGTTTCAGTCCACTCATTTTTTATCTGGTGATACAGTGATCACCCCAAACCTGGACCAGGAGCTCCTGAGAGATCCACCAGCAGCCCACCAGAGTCCGGCAGAAACCCCTCCGGCACAAGGAGAATTAGACAGAGTCCAAAGACTAAGGTGTCAACGGTGTCTTCCTATTGGGATGTATGTGCCGAGAGAACACGCAGCAGGAGGAAAGACCCAGGACTGTGCTATCTGCCTGTTGAACTTTGTTGATGGAGACCACATCCGAACCCTGCCATGCAAGCACTTCTTCCATCTGGACTGCATAGGGCAATGGTTCATGATATCCTTCACGTGTCCCTACTGTAGGATGCCTGTGTAATGCTCTAGAATGAACTCAGGAGGGAGACAGACAGGGTATAACGCTGCTGTGCCACAACCCTGATTTTAGTCCCTTTCATCAAGCATAATATCCTGAACTCTGCCAGGGATCACTCTGAGTCCTGTAGCAGAAATAGCCTCTGAATATTGCTGATATGTTTGCTCCTCAATAAAATTCTTCTATAAAGTCAACCATCTGTGAGCATTGTCTGATTTGAAGTGAAACAACACTTTAGTGGTTTTTATTCTTGCTTAGGGAAACATATGGGATGCTGACGACTGAACCGGGGTCAGCCACAAATACCCTCCCCACAGTACTATCACTCAGGCCTCTAATTTGTAATTAAATCGACCTGACACCAAGAAGCTTTAAATTATGCTTCCAAGAGACGTTTGCCTCAGTTTCATCAATTATCCTCTCTCTGCACTCACTAGCTTCCACAGTTTTGACTCCAGGGCATCACTCATGGGGTGGGTCTCATTGTTGTGAATGCACCTCACTTGCATATATTCCCCTGAGGGGTGACAGTGGACATGGGCATCTGAGGGGTGACAGGTGAAGGTGCAAGGGAGTTATATGACTAGGGGAATACAGAATCTCCCTTACTGGAGAGGGGGTGGGATCTACTTGAGAGACAACAGGTAGTTGTGGGAGTTCTCACTCCATGTCTTGTCTTGGGGTCTCTATAAGGTCTGAGGTGGGACAAAGCCCCCCTACTCCCATCTCCTCCAGTTCCCCAAGTGCTGTGCAGGGCACCTCGCCCCCGAGGAAAAAAGTGTAGTGCTTCCATTAGCCTCACAAACTAGAAAGACCCCCTAGGCCATGCACCTGTGCAGACACTGACTGAGCTGGAGCTGGGGGTTGGTGTAAGCCCCAGAGTGCCTTATAAATTTTGTAATATAATCTGCTTTTTTTTTACTGTGTTCTATGTCCTTTATTCCTTCCCCCTCTTCCCTTTTCTCCTACCTTCATTTCTTTTTTTTCCCCCTGATTTTATTTTAATTTTTTTATGTTATTTATTATTTTTCTTTTTTTGCTTTTTTGGGTCACACCGGTGACGCTCAGGGGTTACTCCTGGATTTTTGTTCAGGAATTACGCCTGGCAGTGTTTGGGGGACCACATGGGATGCTGGGAATCAAATCCAGGTAGACCACGTGCAAGGCAAATACCCTACCCACTCCCCTAATTGTATTAACCACTTTTGAACCACAATTGCAAGATGCTCATGCTCAAGTTTTGGTTCTACAGTGTTCCAACACCCATCCCTCCACCCGAGCCCATCTCCCATCACCAATGTCCCCACCTCCCCCCCCCTCCCCACACCCCAACTACTTGGCGGGTTCTGTATATCTTTTCTCTCCTCTCTATCTCTCCCTCCCGCCTACCTTTCCTACACATGGTAGAATGCAGTACATTAAAGGACAGAACTGTTTCCACTAGTTTGGTGGATCACACGGCCGCAAGACTTAGGGGCCTCATGGTCAGCGCCCAGACAGCAAAAATGGCGGTTAATGTGGCGGGTGAGTCTCATCTGGCTGCTTCCGGGACCCCCCGAGGTGATGAGCCCACTCCCGAAACCCATCTGTCCTCCTGGGGGCCCCATAGTCAGTTGGGCCAGGGAGAGCTGAGTTCCAGCTTCCTTCAGTCGCATCTGAGGCTCTGCATGCTATGGCTGGTGGCCCCAGGGCAGCTCCCTGGATGGGGCTACCAGCTTAGACAAAATGGAGAGGGGAAGGGGCGACCCCCAGCTCCATCTGGACGAATTCCCGGTGTTTCCTGCTTCTGGGAGCTGCCTACCTGGGCTCGAACTCGTTTTGCTCTGTTAATCTGGTCTTGAGGTCAGCGTCCCTCCCGGGCGGGCTCTGATATGCTGCAGCATCCAGACAGTGAAAATGGTGGCTAATGTAGTGGGCGAGTCTCATCTGGCTGCTTCCGGGACCCCCCAGAGGTGATGGGCCCACTCCCAAAACCCATCTGTCCTCCTGGGGGCCCCTTAGTCAGTTGGGCCAGCTATAATCTGCTTTTTACTCCCCTAACAGTGACAAGAAACCCTCTCTAGAGTCTAACCATGTTTGGTCACTTCCTGTGGTTGCCTTGACACCATAATTTGCATATGTTGTTCTGATTGATTATTTCACAGGCCTCATTTGCATAAGAGCATATGAACTCATTTTACAAACCCAGAGTGGGCATATGTGATCTGATTGGTCCATCCTGTGAATCTTATTTGCATAAGGAAATTTGAAACCTTAAAAATCCATATGAACCACGTACACTCTGATTAGGTTGTCTCACAATTATCTTACATTCTCATTTGCATATTTTTTATTATACCATCGGGAGATTTACAATTACAAAGATGTTCACAATTGGGTCTCAGTCATACAGTGTTCCAGCACCCATCCCTCCACCAGTGCCCCGTTACCACCACTAACTAGTGTCTCCACATTCCCTCCCACCCACCCCCTAGCCTGCCTCTATAGCAGGTACTTTTTTCTTTCCTCTCTTCCCTCTCTCTCTCTCTGTCTCTATCTCTATCTCTGTATCTCTCTCTTTTTACACACTGTGGCTTGCCCTACAGACATTTAGGGTTTATCATATGTCTCCTTGTGTATATTCAATGGTGAATACTAGTTTGACATTACCATTTCCCACAATTAGTAGAACACTGGTATATATTTATATCCTATTAATGAATGCAGTTATTCTATATCTGTCCTTTTTCTTCTGACTGATTTCACTCAGCATGATAGTCTCCACGTCCATCTGCTTTCAGGTGAATTTCATGACTTTGTCTTTTCTAACAGCTGCATAGTATTCCATTGTGTAGATGTGCTCAAGTTTTTTAGCCAGTCCTCTGTTCTCAGGCATTTAGGTTGCTTCCAGATTCTGGCTATCGTGAATAGAGCTGTGATGAATATAGTAGTGCAGATAGTGTTTATGCTGTGTGTTTTTGGGTCTCCAGGGTATATTCCCAGGAGCGGTATTGCTGGATCAAATGGGAGCTTAACATCTAGTTTTCAGAGGAATGTCCATATTGTTTTCCAAAAGGGCTGGACCAGTCAGCACTACAGTGGATGAGAGAGTCCCTTTTCCCCGCATCCCCCCCCACACACACACTGGTTGTTCTTGCTGTTTTGGATGTGTTGCCTGTCTCTGTGGTGTGGTGTTGCCTGTCTCTGTAGAATGAACTCGGGCTGGAGACGTAGAACAGGGTGTAAGGCTGCAATGCCACAACCCTAATTTTAATCTCTTTCATCAAGCATACTATCTGCTTCCCTGAGTCCAGAAGCGAAACAGTCTCTGAGCATTGCTGATTTTGAGATAAAATTCTTCAATAAATTCAGTCCTCTGTGAGTATTGTCTGATTTGAAGTGAAGCAACACTTTTGTGGTTATATCCTTTGTCACTCAGCCTAATGGAACGGTGTATCAGAATGAAGATGTTTGCACAGATTTTCTAAAATATCCTGAATTTTTGGGACCAGGGACTGAAGACCATAGACACTGGATGACTGAAGTAGTCATACATGTTTCATGAAACTTTGTGCAAGTGCCTTGGTGTCTAATTTCATTTTATTCCACTGTATAAGTGCTGTAGCTATTATGACTCTTGTACTATACAATTTAGCATGACTGTGTTTCCTAACTGAAATTAGGAATAATTTTCCTCCCCACACATTTTTTTGTTGTTGTTGGTCTTCAGGTTACTAAAAATATGTTTTAAACAACTGAACTAAAATAAAAAGCAATGCGTGTACAAAATCACTAAAGTGGAATCTGTTTCAGTAGATTTTTCAAAATACACCATTTTGGAGTCTATAGAAACTGTACAGCAGGTTCGGTGTTGCCTTGCATGCAGTCGATCCATACTCCATCTCCAACACTTCGTAATGGTTCCCCAAGCACCGTGGGCCCAACACCATCGATATCACTAAGTATAACCCAGAGCCTCAGAGTTGCTGATAAGTAACAGAGAATTCAACCTACTAATAACTCAATACCATAGTCATAGGTCATAGAGTGGCTCTCTGGTTTTTTTTTTTTTTTTTGCTTTTGTTTTTTTTTGGGGTGGGGGGTGGTTTACACCCGGCAATACTCAGGGGTTGCTCCCTGGGTCTTCGGTGAGGAATGACTCCTGGCAGTGCTCAGGGACCATGTGGGATGCCGAGGATCGAACCCAGGTAGGCTTCGTGCAAAACAAGCGCGCTCCCCACTGTGCTATAGCTCCAACCCCTAGTGTGGGTCTCTGATTTTTAAAAAAGTTGCCTTTTCTGAAAATAAGGTTCTTGCAAATATGAGATTTACCAGCAGACCAAAACTTTAAAGGCATAATGTAGACAGTGGGGGTTTTTTGGACCAGTGAGCACTGAGTTCAGAAATAACTCCTCGCGGTGCTAGGAACACCATATGCTGTGCCCCCCAATCATCCGCCTGCAAGACAAGCACCCTACCTGTTGTTGTATAGCCACTCTGATCCCTCTGTTAACATTTAACTGGAAAACATATGAAAAAGCACTATGTTTATATATAAGTCAGAAATTCTACTTAAAGAATAAAACAATGTTCAACTCTTCCAAAGGATCAACATTGTCTTTCCAGGGCCAAAGTGATAGCACAGCAGGTAGGGCATTTGCCTTGCATGCGGCAAACCCGAAGTTCTATCCCCTGGCATCCCATATGGTCCCCGGAGCAATGCCAGGAGTAATTACTCAGTGTGGAGCCAGGAGTAACCCCTGAGCATCGCTGGGTGTGACCCAAAAAAGAAAAAAAGCCGTCTTTCCAATAGCTCTAAGAAATGTATATAAGATAATCAGAACTTTCCAAAGGTTAATCATTATAATAAATTACAAGACAAATGAACAAAAACATAACAATGCCAATAATATGTTTAGAAAATTGCATCACCATAGTAAAATATTATCCAGTGATCAGTGTTTATTATATCATGAATAATAGCTTACTTCTGCTTTAGATTATTCACTAATACTATTAATAATTTTGATCAAGATGACACACAATTATGCATTCATGTTTATAGATTCTAAAAATATTTTTGGAAAAAATCTATAGTTAAGAAAGACTTGGTGAAAATATCTGAAAAATATAATTTTGCAATGTTTTTGGTTTGGGGATCCACATCAGCATTACTGAGGGCTTACTCTCTGGCAGGAGTTGAGGAGATTGCATGTGATACTGGAAATTGAAGTCTGCAGTCATAGGCAAGCACCTTAGCTCTGTATTTTTCTCTCTCTTGCTCTGAAAAATATGGTTTCTAAAATTTCCATAAGTGGTTTTTGACTGGTTATATTTTATGAATTAAATTTTTGTCAATAAAATGTGCAGTAATACAGGAACCGAGAGAAGTAGTACAGGGATTAAAGGACTTGCCTTACATGCAAGGTTCAACTCCCAGCACCCAAATATGGTCCTTCTGCTCAAAAGTCAGTCAGGGCTTACTTTTCAAACCCATGTTCTTCCATGAACAAATATTTCTCTGTTTTTTTTTCCCATTCTGGAGAAGCCCATGTTCTCTCTTAAATAAGTATTTCCTCTTTTTCTCTCCCCTCACATCATTCTAAGTAAATATCATTCAATAAAAACTCTTGCTTCACTATTTTGTCTCTTTCTGAAATGCTGTCTTGAAAAGGGAGGCACTGCAGCCTTACACCCTGTCTCTGTCTCCCTCCTGAGTTCATTCTAGAGCATTACACAGGCATCCTGCAGTAGGGACACGTGAAGGATGTCATGAACCATTGCCCTATGCAGTCCAGATGGAAGAAGTGCTTGCATGGCAGGGTTCGGATGCGGTCTCCATCAACAAAGTCCAACAGGCAGATAGCACAGTCATGGGTCTTTCCTCCTGCTGCGTGTTCTCTCGGCACATACATCCCAATAGGAAGACACCGTTGACACCTGAGTCTTTGGACTCTGTCTATTTCTGCTTGTGCCGGAGGGGTTTCTGCCGGACTCTGGTGGGCTGCTGGTGGATTTCTAAGGAGCTCCTGGTCCAGGTTTGGGGGTGATCACTGTATCACCAGATAAAAAATGATTGGACTGAGACACACTAGCCAAGGAGTCATCGGAAGTGCAGGTTTGGAGGCAGTTCCCCATCTCTTAGGTCCAGAGTGAAGAGTCTTTTCACTCTTCTGATCTTGGCAAGAACAGAAACTCCTTGTAGGAAAAAAAGGAACAGTTAATAAAAAGGATTCTAAGTCTGCAGACTTACACTGTACGTTTGATTAACCCACACAATAACACTGCTAATACTACATAATTTGCCCTTTGATTTTTAAAATGTCCTGAACAGAGGATCAGAGCTCTAGGAACAGGATACAAACAGCAAGCCCTGAAATGACACTCGTTGTTAGTCTGTTCACAACCACATATTTCCAAGTACAAAAGTTCACAGTTACTGCCAGATTGGAGCAGGAGAACTGGTACAATCAGGCTGTTTGGACAGACAGGAAAGGTTTACAGCAGGAGTAAAGATTTATATGTAATGTATGAACTAATTGTATTAATTACTGATTGAAGTACATTATTATGTACATGACACGTTATATTAGAAACCTGAAGGGGGTGCTGGAGCGACAGCATGCAGCCGACCCAGGTTTGATTCCCAACATCCCAACATCCCAATTGGTTCCCTGAGCACCGCCAGGAGTAATTCCTGAGTGCTGAGTGCAGAGCCAGGAGTAACCCCTGAGCATTGCCAGGTGTGACACAAAAACAAACAAACCCCCAAAAAAAGAAAGAAAGAAAAGAAACCTGAGGGGCTGGAGTGATAGTATAGCGGGTAGCATGCTTGCCTTGCACACAACCAACCCAGGTTTGACGTCCAGCACCACTTTACGGTCCACTGAGAACAGACCCAGAAATAACTCCTGAGCATCACCAGGTATGACACCCAAAAAGCAAAACAAACAAAATAAAACCCTGTTTTTTTGTATGTAAGATTTAATTTAATTTATTTATTTATTTATTTTCGTTTATTTATTTATTCGCTTATATATTTATTTATTTATTTGCTTTTTTGGGTCACACGCGGCAATGCTCAGAAGTTTTCTCCTGGCTCTGCACTCAGGAATTACTCCTGGCGGTGCTCGGGGACCATATGGGATGCCCGGAATCGAACCCAGGCTGGCATGGGCCGGCCGCGTGCAATACAAATGCCCTAACTGCTAGACTATCGCTCTGGCCCCTGTATGTTAGATTTTAAAAATGCATCCATATATCCTGCATCTCCCTATAGAGGGTCTTTGTGAACTGTGTTTGAGGCTTGACCCATTTTGACATTAACCATATTGGGGCTGCATATGTGGCACAAAATAAAAGACTCTCTTTAGACTCTCGAGTGTTTATGCCTGCTTCTCAGTAAGATTTCTGTGACACAATTGCCCCAGCCACCCCCCCATAGCATGACTTTGTCCAACATATTCACTTGCCTGCCTTCTCACACATTGAAATTCTCCCAGATACCGAGACTGAATTCCCACATAGGTTAGACATTTTCACTCCCCATATCCTAATAACAATTCTTAGTCCTTTCATGTGGCTACAGGACTAATATTTGAACTATTTGAAACTATTATCTGCCCACTAGATATTTACTATCTACCACACTAGTCTTATGGCTGGGAACCATGCCCTCCATATATGGTTAAGTCCAATTCCTCACATCATTACAAAAGAGTTAAAACTCAGAAAAACCACAAGTCCATAACAATGAAACCTCCCTCCCCATGGCTTGTCATAAAACGGGGATCAATCAGATACAGCCATCATTTTTCTAACCACAATATAATTGCCAAATACCTAAAAAAAATTGTCTCTTATACTTACCACAATCTACAATGGAAGCACAAGGAACCTCTGGATGCTGCTGTACCCACAAGGGCTGAAGAGAAGAGTTTCTTGTCTCTGCATTACAGAGACCCCAGTATGGGGGAACTCTTTTATAGGGTCCACTACTAAACCAGCCCACGTAATCTCATCACATAAGACCCACCCTAGTAATTTGATCCTAGTCATGATAAATCTCATTAAGATAGACTCCTTAGCATTTTTTTCTTTTTGGTCACACCTGGCATTGACCGGGGACTACTCCTGGCTCCAGGATCACTTCTGGTAGACTCAGAAGACCATTTCGGATGCCAGGTATTGAGCCATATGCAAGGCAAGCACCCTAACACTGTGCTATCTCTCCAGCCCTCATACGGTTTCTTAAAATTGGGTGGATCTTGGATTCTGAGTGATTATTCATTGGGTAGGGCACATGGTTGATTAAAATTTGATTCCCAGCACCCCATATAGTCACCTAAGTCTGCCAGAGTAGTCACTGAGTGCAAACTCAGGAGTAAGCTCTAAGCCCAACCGGGTATGGCCCAATTATGAAAAAAAAAAAAGTCTGACAAATCTTAATACAATTAAATAAAATAAATATTTCTTAATTTTTTTAACTTATTTAGCATTGTGAAAAGCAAGAAAAGAAAGTAATCCTCTCTTTTGGGATAGTAGTGTCATCAAAAATCAATGAATCAGCTTCTAGGTGTAGATATAGGGTGGTGCCACAATAGGGTGGTACCACACTTATTTCAGGTCTGAACAAATGATTATGGCGGGGACTAGTCCCTTCCTCTGAGATTATCTCTTATGTCAAAACAGGAGAGAGAGAGAGAGAGAGAGAGAGGAGAGCTGGTATAAAAAAAATACATCTCAATGGGATGTATATTCATGTTTATTTCATGGGTTGCATGCAATCTACATGATACCCACAGGGTCCTTCTTATTTATCTTCTGCACCAGAGTGATTCTGAGTATCTTTTGTCCTGAAGTTTACTGAAAGGATCATGCTCCCTGCTTGAGGGCAAACTAGTATGATCCCTTCTTTGAACTTAAATGGTTGTCTCAAACATAGCCACATTTGTGGTCTTCTGGAAAAATTCTAGGTAAAAGTGTCCAACACTGGGACCAGTGGCTATTCAGAGGAATTGTGCTCAATCTAGATAACTTTGAAATCATAGTAGAGATTATAGTAATATTTCAGAAGTTGTTAATTCAGAGTCAAAATGACTCCTGTAACTGTCACATTCTCCATCAGTGTTTCCACGGAAGAGATACCTCATTAGCATGAACCCTGGTTTAAGGACATGTAAATAGCTTAAACTGTAAGTAGATTAAACAGCAAAGATCGCAAGCTAGCTAGGTCCTGTCATGCAACAAGGGCAGTGATTATAGACCTAGAATTTCTCTCTTGTGCACTTTCCTCAGCCATATAGAGGAAATACTAAGAGAAAACGGAATTTCTGCCATGTAACATCTTCTTTCTGTTGAGTTTAGAGACACAATCAGCGTTGCTCAAGCAGCAGCTCCTAGTAGTGCTGGGGGAGCCGTCTGGTGCCGGGAATTCACATCAGGTCTCCTGCGTGCGAGCACCAGTCCAGCACCCTGAGCATCTCTCAACCCTGATTTCTGTTTTTACTGAAGTTGTGGTGAAGTCTGAATTTTAACAGTATGAATGAAGATTCTCCCTCATTCCGTCCCACTTGTAATTTGAGTCCTCCTTGACATGTTCTAAAGGTTTTGCTGTAGGGAAAAAGCTTAGGCTAAGTCATAAGTGGAATTTCTCGTGTCTCATGCACTGGCTATATCCATCACATCTAGCTCAGTCAATGGATCAACTTTCCTGCATCATTGTTAACTTCATGTGAGGTTTCCTGTAATATCCTGCCTTCAACTCTGACATTCACAATCTTCATAGACTTGGGTTATTCATCATATTGGCAAAAGAACCTGCGAGGGTCTAATCAATTCAACGACAATTAGTTGGGATCCAAGGAAACCATTTAACCTCCTAAATTCTGAAAGAGAATGTATTATAAGCACGAGTCATTGAGTTGAACCTGGCCTGAGAGGTGATGCCAATTAGAGAATAAGTTACGTGCCTTCAATAATTGTGCTTTAGTAGAAAGCAGTCTGAAAAGTGGCACTTTTCACTCTGCAGCCTCATAAAAGGAGAATAGAGTGAAGCTGGCTGACATCCAGGTTGAAGGAGAGTGCCTCACCACAAAACTGGAGACAGCATGGCCGACTATGCCCAGATACACATTCCATAGAAAGAAGAAATCTGTTAGGTCTTCTTAGATAGAAAACCCAATCACAGCCAAGGTGTATGAACACCTCTGCATACACTATGTATGTATGTAACTTTACATACGCTATGAGTGTATGTACATGTGCGTATGCATTTATATATGTATATGTGTGTATGTATCGTATGATTGTATGTAAGCATGCATGAATGTCTGTATGCAACTTTACAATACACTAAAATAATCCAGGACTTCTTCTTGCCAAACCCTGCTCTTTTTTTTTTTTTTTTTTTGCTTTTGGGGTCACACCCGGCGATGCTCAGGGGTTACTCCTGGCTCTGCACTCAGGAATTACTTCCTGGCGGTGCTCGGGGACCATATGGGATGCCGGGATTCGAACCCGGGCCGGCATAGGCTGGCCGCGGCAAGGCAAACGCCCTACCCGCTGGGCTATCGCCCCGGCCCCCAAACCCTGCTCTCTTGATTGAATTTGCAAGGCAACAAGTTAAACATCTTCGAAAGTGATGCAGAATGGTATGGAGGGCTTTGTGGCTTTTTCTTTCTTTTGTTTGTTTGGTTTTGGGGCCATAACAAATAGTGCTCTACAGCTTACTCCTGGCTCTTCATTCAGGGATTACGTGTGGAATCATATACAGCTCCTGGACTGAACTCTGACCCACCAGAGATCAAATCCTGGCCAGCCCCATGCAAGGCAAGGGTCCTAAGCCCTATAAAATCTTTCCTGCCCCAATAATTGTGTATTTTGAAAAAATCTATTGAAACATACACTTTCATTATAGTTGATTGACCTAAAAACACAATTTTCAGTAACTCAAAGACCAGCAATAAAAAATGTAAGGCTAGAAAATTAATTTTGTTTTTAACAATTTTTTTGTTTTTAACAATTTAATTTTGTTTTATTTTGTTTTGAACATAAATCTTTTAAAATTTTTATTAAACTGCTTTGGGAGAAACAGTTAGAAATTTGTTCATGGATAGATTTCAGTCATACACTGGTTCTAAGAATTGTCCTTCATCAGTGTACATTTCTCACCACCAGTGGCCCTAGGTTCATTCCCGCCACCCCATCACCCTCCAGACAGTCTCTATGGCAGGCACTTCCTCTCTCTCCCTCTCTCTCTCTCTCTCTCTCTCTCTCTCTCTCTCTCTCTCTACTCTCTCTCTCTCTCCTTTTGTCATTATGGTTTGAGGTACAGGTTCTTTGAAGCTATCATGGAAGAAATCATGTAAGTTATTACTGTAAGAAATTGCTTGTTGGACTCAGGAACTGTCGGGATGCCTCCAGGATCCCTGACAGTGCCAGGATAGAAGTTCTCTTCTACCTCCGAGGATGCTGGGGGAACTGATGAAAACTCACGAGTCCGGTGCAGTTTCAAAAAGGCTTTTAATCGTACAAAAGCTCTTCCACAGCACTCCAATATAATGAACAAACTCTAGCTCTGGTCTGAAATTAGACCATACAAAAGAGCCTAAGTCTCCCACTAAAAGAGAGAGGATCTCACCCGAGATGAGTCCTACCCAGAAGAAGGAGCAAAAGGCCAAAGAGCAAAAAGCCAAAAGCCACAGGAGCCAAAAGCCTCAGGAGCCAAAAAGCTGAAAGCGAAAATGCGAAGGGGCCTCAAGTCAGTCCCCTTATATGCACCAAAGTAATCCAGTTTGTGACAGGGAGGGTCATGTCAACAAAGAACCCTAAACAGAGTGTGTAGAAGGGTGGTGCCACACCCTATTGCAGGTATAAACAAAGGTAAGCCAGGGACTAATCCCTAGATTATCTCTTATCTAAAAACACTGGAGAGAGGGGGCAGATATAAAGTAATACATCTTAATTTCATGAGCTTCATGTAATCTAGATGGTACCCACAAGGTCCTTCTTATTTATTATCTGCACCAGGGTGATTCTGAGTATCTTGTTCTCGTGTACTGAAAGGGTCACACTCCCTGCTTAGAGCAAACTAATATGATCCTTCCTATAGACTTCCCATAGT
>JAJIBD010004797.1:0-85939 GCA_021461705.1 Cryptotis parvus | reverse complement strand
AAAACACAATCGGGGCTCTGAATAGTAGGATGACAGCAGCGGAAGAGAGAATCAGTGAGACTGAAGATGAGCTGCAGAAAGCACTCAGAGATCTACATAAGATGGAAAAAGACCGGATAATGGATCAGCAACGAAACAGAGAACAATGGGATGAAGCCAGGCGGAACAACATAAGAATCATAGGAGTCCCAGAGGGACAAGAAAGTAACCCCAAGGAAATTAAAACAGTTAAAAACATCCTGGCTGAAAAGTTCCCGAGTTAAAGGACGAAGGCATCCAGATCCAAGAAGCCCCGGCGTACCAGCAAGAAGAGACCCCAATAGAAAGACCCCAAGACACATCCTAGTCAAAGTAATGGATGCCATAGACAGAGACATAATTCTTCAGGCAGCAAGATCAAAGAAGGAAATTGTATACAAAGGAGCATCCATTCGAGCTTTCAGCAGACTTCTCAGAAGACACCCTCAAGCCCGAAGGCAGTGGTGGGATATAGTGAAAAAACTTAATGAAATGAATGCCTCAGCAAGAATTCTTTATCCGGCTAAACTCTCGCTCAGATTTGAAGGTCAGATATACAACTTCTTGGATAAACAACAGCTTAGGAACTTTGTAAAATCAAAACCAACCTTAAAAGAAGGACTGAAAGATCTACTATAAGACGAGACATAACCCAAAAGAACAACCAACCTATTCAGAAAGATGGCACAAAATCCCATGACAATAATCTCTCTCAATGTCAATGGTCTAAATGCACCAGTTAAGAGACACAGAGTGGCACAATGGATCAAAAAATTGAATCCGACATTCTGCTGCCTGCAAGAAACACACCTGAACAATCGGGCAAAGACAGGCTCAAAATAAAAGGCTGGAAAACAATCCTTCATTCAAACAACCCATCCAAAAAAGGCTGGGGTAGCCATACTGGTATCTGACAACATAGACTTCAGGCTGAAGAAGGTCAGAAGGGACAGTGAAGGTCACTTCTTAATAGTCAAGGGATGCATATATCAGGAAGAAATCACGCTATTAAACATATATGCACCCAGCGAGGGGGCCAGCAAAATACCTAAAACAACTACTAATAGACTTCAAAGAAGACATTGACAACAACACAATTGTAGTTGGAGACTTCAACACTGCTCTATCAACCCTGGATAGATCAACAAGATTGAAACTTACCAAGGAAATACTGGCCCTTAAAGAAGAGATGGAAGAAAGAGGGCTGGTAGACATATACAGGGCATTTCACCCCCAAAAAAGCTGAATACACTTTCTTCTCCAGTGCCCACGGAACATACTCCAAAATAGATCACATGCTGAGCCATAAATCATACCTCCATAAAATCAAGAAGATAGAAATTGTGCCAACTACTTTTTCAGACCATGAGGCACTGAAAATAGAAGTTAATTGTACACAAAAACGGAGACCAATACCAAGTACCTGGAAACTAAACAGCTCACTGCTGAACAACCAGCAAGTCATAAAAGAAATCAAAGAGGAAATCCAAAGATTCCTGGAAACAAATGAGACTGAAGACACAAATTACCAGAACTTGTGGGATACAGCAAAAGCAGTGTTAAGAGGCAAGTTCATAGCTCTTCAAGCATTTATCAGAAAAGAAGAAAAGGCCATCATAAACAGTCTGACTTCACAACTTAAGATCTTAGAGAGTGATCAACAAAAGGAACCCAACCCAAGCAGAAAGAAAGAAATAATAAAACTTAGAGCAGAAATCAATGAGATGGAATGTCAAAAAAACAATCCAGAAGATCAAACGAAACCAAAAAGCTGGTTCTTTGAAAAAATAAACAAGATTGACAAACCACTTGCAAGACTTGTAAGAAAAGGAAAAGAGAGAACCCAAATAAATAGAATCAGAAATGAAAGCGGGGACATCACAGCAGAAACCACAGAAATTCAAAAGATCATCAGAGATTACTATGAGAGCCTGTACGCCACAAAACAAGAAAACCTAGAAGAAATGGACAAATTCCTGAATTCCTATAGCTTCCCAAGTCTGCAACAAGAAGATTTGGAATACCTCAACAAACCTATCTCCATCGAGGAAATAGAATCAGTAATCAAAAGTCTCCCCAAACACAAAAGCCCAGGTCAGATGGATTCACCAGTGAATTCTACAAAACCTTTAAAGAGGACCTACTCCCAATTCTTTTTAAGCTCTTCCAACAAATTGAAGAAACAAAAACACTCCCAAATAGCTTTTACGAGGGCACATATCACCTTGATACCCAAAGCAGACAAAGATGCCACCAAAAAGGAAAACTACAGACCAATCTCCCTGATGAATACAGATGCTAAGATCTTCAACAAAATACTAGCAAATAGAATCCAAAAGAGTCATCAAAAAGATTATACACCATGACCAAGTGGGATTCATCCCGGGAATGCAAGGATGGTTCAACATCCGCAGAGTCAATCAACATAATACATCATATCAACAAAAAGAAAAATAAAAACCATATGATCATATCAATAGATGCAGAGAAGGCATTTGACAAGATCCAACACCCGTTCATGATGAAAGCTCTCCGTAAAATGGGGATTGAAGGAACCTTCCTCAAGATAATCCAGGCCATCTACTACAAGCCCACAGCGAGCATCATTCTCAATGGGGAAAAACTGAAAGCCTTCCCCTTAAGATCAGGGACAAGACAAGGCTGCCCACTCTCACCACTTCTATTCAATATAGTACTGGAAGTACTTGCTGTAGCAATCAGGGAAGAAAAAAGACATTAAGGGCATCCAGATAGGAAGGGAAGAAGCCAAGTTATCACTATTTGCAGATGACATGATATTATACCTGGAAAACCCGAAACTCTCTACCAAGAGGCTCCTAGAAATAATACATTCCTATAGCAGAGTAGCAGGGTACAAAATCAATACCCAAAAGTCAATGGCCTTCCTATATGCAAACAGCGAAAGAGAAGAAAGGGACATTAAAGAAACTATCCCATTCACAATTGCGCCGCAGAAAATCAAATACCTAGGAATCAGTTTGACAAAAGAATGTAAAGGATCTCTACAAAGAAAACTACAAAACGTTACTTCAGGAAATAAAAGAAGACCTGAGGAAATGGAGACATATTCCCTGCTCATGGATCGGAAGGATCAACATTATCAAAATGGTAATACTCCCTAGAGCTTTATACAGATTCAATGCGGTCCCTATAAAGATACCCATGATGTTCTTCAAAGGAATTGAACAAACACTCCCTGAAATTTGTATGGAATAATAAAACTCCACGAATAGCTAAAGCAATCCTTGGGAAAAAGAAGATGGGAGGTATCACTTTCCCCAACCTCAAGCTCTACTACAGAGCAGTTGTAATTAAGACAGTGTGGTATTGGTATAGAGACAGACCTGTAGACCTATGGAATAGAACTGAGTATCCTGAAACACATTCTCAAATATACAACCACTTAATCTTCGATAAAGGAGCAAAAAATATTACGTGGAGCAAAGAAAGCCTCTTCAACAAATGGTGCTGGGAAAACTGGGCAGCTACATGTAAAAAAATGAACTTAGACCTCCTTCTAACGCCATGCACAAAAGTCAGATCAAAATGGATTCTAGATCTCAACATCAGACATGAATCTATAAGGTACATCGAAGAAAACATAGGAGAAGCGGCTCTACGACATCGAAGCGAAAAGTATCTTTAAAGATGACACACCACTGACCAAGCAAATGGAAGCAAAGATAAACAAATGGGATTATATAAAACTAAAAAGCTTCTGCACCTCAAAAGAAAGCGGTGACCAAGATACAAAGACAATCCACAGAGTGGGAAAGGATATTCACCCAATACCCATCTGACAAGGGGTTAATATCCAGGATATATCAGGCACTGGTAGCACTCCACAAGAAAAAAACAGCCAACCCCATCAAAAAATGGGGAGAAGAAATGAACAGAAGCTTCCAAAAGAAGAAATTCGAATGGCCAAAAGGCATATGAAAAAGTGTTCTTCATCTTTAATCATCAGGGAGATGCAAATCAAAACAACAATGAGGTACCATCTCACCCCACAGAGACTGGCACACATCCAAAACAGCAAGAACAACCGGTGCTGGCGTGGATGTGGGGGAAAAGGGACTCTCATCCACTGTTGGTGGGAGTGCCGACTGGTCCAGCCCTTTTGGAAAACAATATGGGCATTCCTCCGAAAGCTAGATATTGAGCTCCCATTTGATCCAGCAATAGCACTCCTGGGAATATACCCTAGAGACCGAAAAACACATAGCAGAAACACTATCTGTACTTCTTTATTCATCTCTGCGCTATTCACTATAGCTAGAATCTGGAAACAACCTAAATGCCCGAGAACAGAGGACTGGCTAAAGAAACTGTGGTTCATCTACACTATGGAATACTATGCGGCTGTCAGAAAGGATGACATTATGAAATTTACCTGCAAATGGATGGACATGGAGTCTATCATGCTGAGTGAAATTAGTCAGAAGGAAAAGGACAGATATAGAATGACTGCATTCATTAATAGGATATAGATACCAGTGTTTTAATAAATGTGGGAAATTGTAATGGCAGATTAAGACTCACCACTGAATATACACAAAGAGTCTTAAGTGATTAACTCTAACTATCTGCAGGGCTAGCCACAATGTGTAAAATAAGAGGGAGAGAGATGCAGAGACAGAGAGAGAGAGAGAGAGAGAAAGAGAGGAAACTGGGGTACCTGCTATTAAGGCAGGTGGGGGGGTGGGAGGGGGGGTACATTGGTGGTGGAAATGGGGCACTGGTGGAGGGATGGGTGCTGGAATACTGTATTACCAAGAACCAATTATGATCACCTTTGTAATTGTATGTTTCACGGTGGTATAATAAAAAAATTTTAAAAAAATCAGATCAAAATGGATTAAAGATATCAATATAAACAAAAAAAAAAAAAAAAAAAAATAAAGTTCTGATGCTAACATAGAACTGAGCATTAAAGACAGACAAAAAATGCAAATGATGGCTTCTAAGTGTATGTAGTGCAACCCACAATGTGTGGGAGAAGGAGGAGAGAGAGAGAGGAGAGGAGAGGGAGATAAAGAACCTGCCATTTAGGCGGGATGTGGGGGGGGAGGGGATTGGGGACATGGGTGGTGGCTGAGGGGCACTGGTGGAGGCGGGGTGCTGGAACACCATGTGACCGAAACCCCAAGCGTGAACAACGTTGTAATAGTATATCTCACGGTGGTATAATAAAATGTTAAAAAAAAAAAAAAGAAACCTGACAGAAAGGCAGGGTTGATCAGAAAGAGTGAACCTAACTTTCTACTACCTACAAGAGATCCATTTAAACAGGTGGGGCAAATACAGGCTAAAAGTTAAAAGCTGTAAAACAATATTTTCGAGCCGAGGTTGCTGCTGCGGCCACAATGAAGTACTAACCACTATACGATCACGGTGAGCTACCGGGATGCCACAGTAAAACAATATTTCAAGCAATCGACTCTTTCACAAATGCCAGGGTGGCAATACTCATGTCACACACACAAAATTCAAGTTTTAAAAAAAAAATAAAAGAGACAGGAATGGCCATTTTTCAATTATCAAGAAATATATACATCAGGAAGAACACACTCCCTAAACTCTATGCTCCTAATTAAGGATCATAAAAATACTTAAAACAACCACTTATAGACCTGACAGATGCTGACATATTTTTCTACACAACAGGAGTTGGAGACTTCCACACCGCTTTATCACCACCACTACTAGACTCACATACAGCAAGAAAATACTGACTAGGTTTAAAAAAATTGAAGATAGGAAATATATATGTGTCATGTATTATAGATAATGTATAGTATCACCAAAATTTCAAGTACACATTTTTCTCCAGTGCACATAAACATCCTTTGAATCATATCCATGAGAATAAAGTTGAAGAGTTAAAATCCTAAAAGATACTCTTACCTATTCTTCCAAAGAAGGTAAAAAATTCCCTCCAAAACTAGTAATAGTGGTATTTCTGTAGCAACTGAAATCAATATGCTACCACTACCTTATCAATCACAACTTGAAGAACCAAATGTTGACTTAGAAAAATGTTGGGATTCATGAAGTTAGTCATAATTCCCCAAAACAAACACATAAGAATATACATACATTCACAACTAAAGTATTTCATCCATTCTTGCATTATAATTAACATTATAAATGTCCCACTTAGCTATAGACTCTAATATTTTAACACTTTTATCGTACCCTTGTCTCCCATGTGATTTTTTTGAAGCTCAAGTTATTTGATTTTCTGTAGCACTGTGCTGATTCCATCACTTCTAGAATGTCTTTCTCATGAGAAAATGAATTAATTTGCTTGAACTTACCAATAAATATGTGTCAGTAATATTTAAAGATATATACTGAGAAGTAAACAAACAATTCCTACATTTTCACCTATAAAGAAAAGAAGCACATATTGTAGTGGTGGGAGTTTTAAGGAAAAAGCTAAGTGTCGCTCTAGAATGGAAACTTTGCTTTCTGGAATAGAATCATTTCTCCCAGATGCAAGGAGCCCAGAGCCCGGCGTACCTGCACTGGTGCTGGCACCTTGGCTGTTGGCCAAGAGTCCAGAGCTGGTTGCTGGGGGCAGGGGCTGCCCATCGCTCAGCTGCTTGACTCGTTTCGGTGCGACTTGCCGTTGTAGTGAACCTGGGCCTGGACCGCAGAGTTGAGCTGGATGTTGCACACCTCACAAAACGAGAACAGGGTTTTCTTCTTCTCTTTATGCAACTGGTCCTCAGACCTGTCGTTCTTTATCCCCTTTTCTTCAAAGCCACACAGAAAAGTTGCCATCTTCACAATTCCATCTTCAGAGAGGTTGCCAGGGCTTAAGGATTACTTTATACCTGGGGCCAGGGGAGAGGAAGGACACGGGCCTATGAAACAGGCGGCTCCTTCTGTTACCGCATGATTGCCATGAACACTCACGGTGTTGATTTAAGCTAAATGTCTCTTGGCTGGGCTGGTAGGGCACTTTCCTTGCAAGCAATAGACCTTGATTCAGTCTGTAGCACCACAAATGGTGCCCCGAGCCCTAACAGGTGTGATCCCTGCATACAGAACCAGGAGTAAGCCTTGAGAACTGTGCGTGTGACCCAAAACAATAAACAAGCAAATAAAATTGTGCCCTGATTGCTCATATCATTTTTTAGTTTCATCAGCATGAAACTATGAATTTATTCATAATCGAGTTTTAAGCATACAATGGCTCAACACATCACCAGTATCCACTCCCATCCACCAATTTTTTCCCCAACCCCATTTGCCTCTCACCCATGAGTCTGCTCTGTGAGGGGCAGTATATAGGGCTTCACACAAACACCTCCTCCAGCTGAACACTTCCCTCCACCATAGATGGTGGCCTCTCCTTCAGCTCCCTCTAGTGGCATGTTTCCTACTGAATACGGGTTTTCACAGTCTTTGTTCTCGCTGTCTTTGGGCATTCATTATTCTAGCATCATGTTTCTTTATTTCCCACATATGAGAGGCATCATTATGCATAGTTTCTCTCCCTCTGACTAACTTCACTCAGTATCATATGCTCCAGGATCCTCCATAGATCAACAAATTTGATGAATTTATCTTTTCATATGGAAAAGTAATATTGCATTTTGTATGAGTACCATACTTTCTTTATCCAATCATTTATTCTTGACTTTGACTGTTTCCAGATTTTTTGGCTATTGTGGATAGTGCTTCATGGAACACAGGAGTACAAAGATATATCAATGGAATAGAATTGAATATCTTGATATAGACCCTTAGGTACAGGATGTGTTATTCATCTATAAAGGCATAATGAATATGAAGTGGAATAAATCTCTTTAACAAGTTATCTTGTTAAACTGGGCAGTTATCTGCGGAATGGAACTCAGATCTTTCTGGGTTTTTTTTTTTTTGCTTTTTGGGTCACACCTGGCGATGCTCAGGGGTTACTCCTGGCTCTTTGCTCAGGAATTACTCCTGGCGATGCTCAGGGGATCATACGGGATGCCAGGGAATGAACCCGGGTCAACCACATGCAAGGCAAACACCCTACCCGCTGGGTGATTGCTCCGGCCCCGGAACTCAGACCTTTCTAATGCTAAGCGCAAAAGTCAAATCAAAAGACCTTGATATAAGACAGAATCAAGGAGTTCCATAGAGGAACACATAGGCAGAACTCTACATGATGTAGGAACTAAAGACATCTCTAAGGATGAAACACCATCAACCTAGCAAGTGGGAATGCCTCAAAGAGAAATAAATGAGACTACATAAATTAAGAAACTCCTGATGCTCGAAGAAAAAGAAATCCAACCCATTCAAACATGAAGAAAAGAGATGAACAGAAACTTCCTCAAAGTTGGAAGTGATTAAAAGGCATATGGAAAGATGCAAATCACTAATAATCAGGGAGACACAAATCAACAATGAGATATCATCTCTCAACTTATACCACAGAGCCTGGCATACATCATAAAGAACAAGAACAGCCAGTGCTGTTATGGATGTTGGGAGAAAGGGACTCTCGTTTACTGCTGGTGGGAATGTCTAGTGGTCCAGCCTTCCTGGAGAACAATATGAACATTCCTTAAAAAATCTAGGAATTGAGTTTCCATTTGACCCAGCAATACCACTTCTTGGAATATACCCCAAAAAGCCCCAAAACCAAAATGGAGAAAAGACATCAGTATCACTCTTTTTAAACAGCTACCTAAAAGTACCTAAGTAAATACATCTTTGCACATGTCCCTTGTGTTGAAAGCACTTCCTTCTCCATCTCTGCCTTTCCCCATCACTGTTGCTTCACTCCTGCCCAGGCTTGAGTGCTTAGTCAGAGCACTGCCATGTTGAGGAATCCACCTGAGACCAGTGATATGTGACCTTCCTGCAGTGGCCCTACCATGGTGCACACATGACATATATTTGTGTTCTCACTTGGTTTATCTCTGTTTACTTTACAGAATCTGAGCTTTGTAAGGATCTTTGTGAAGACACATTTCTGGAGCTGTCTCCCTAAGGATTGGCACCACACTTCTTACATTATGAACATTTAAACAATTGTTAAAAAAGAATAATGCTATGAATAAAATCTGTGGAATAGTACACATGTTGATACACAGGCATATATAACACATGCATACACTTGTGTACATGCAGACACAAACCTTAACCTTGGAGGAGGGAGAGCAAAGACTGAAAAACAGCATGTCAGCAACTTACATGAGGTGATTCCACAAGCTCCTTTATAAGTCAGCCACTGGGAATCGACATATTTTCTTACAGATATAGTGAAACAAATTGTATTTAGGTATCCAGGAACATCAATTTAAATTTTGATGAAGTTGCAATGCAGAACATCTAAAATAAAAAATAACAGAAATACAATAAAGATTAAACTAGTAATTGAAAAACCAAAAAAGAGTAAAACAGACTAGGATAATTTTATTTTAAGTCTGTATATCTTTCATCATTTTTAGTTAGATCAGTGTACTCTGATGGATGACAATCTATCTTAGTGAAGATTTTTCTTGTCAGATTCTCAAGAACCATGAATAATGAAGAAACCTTCCTTTTAATTTTATTTAATTTCACTTCAACACATGCAATTTTTCAATTTAGTTAATGCCAATAGTATTTTTATTTATCAGTGATTATGACAATGTTTTTGGTTCTAATTAGAAAAAATTAAAAGTCATATCCCTGGGCCCTTTGGTGGTAGTGGTAGAGGTGTAACCTTACCTCATTAACACTGTTAACCTTTAAAGTATAATTTTAATTTCCATTAAGAGAATAAAAAGCCTTTTCATATGGATAAAAGAACATTCAGAAAAGAAAAACAGTAAAATTTTCATAAAAATCATCTGCATGAGAACGAACTGTGTGTTTTAAGGAAAAAAATAATTAGATAAAGGAAACATCATTGCTTACAGTTATTTTGCCAATGGGAAACACTCAGAGGATTGAAAAACTCTCTCCCCTATCTTTCTCTCCCTCTCTCTCTCTCTCTCTCTCTCATACACACACACACACACACACACAGAGTTCTTCAATCCACACTAACTTGGAGCTCTATGGAAAGGCAGGTACAACTACTGAGTAGTTCACATTTGGAACATTCACGAGATATTGAAATCAAGAAAAGGAGGTACAGCACAAGGTTTTAGCATAAAAAATGTATGTTTACTCAATCTACACAGCACACCCAAAAAGAACTTAGTAACACTCACAGACCATATAGCAGTTCATCTTAACATTCAGACAACTGTTAGGATTTTCTCATTTTCAAAGGTAAAACCTATTTGTCTCACAAAAACTTCACCCTTCATTAAAATGCCACCACTCTAACAGTTTAATGATCTCTAGTTCACAAAACTTTCCAAAAGAATCTTTTCCACTCAACTTTCTATAAAGGCAGTTTTCTTCCTAGAAAAATCTTTCAAATTATACTAAATATGGTTAAACACTTTTTATAGCTAAGTTGAATAAAATAATTTTGTTATAATGGAATCGGAGATGTTTAAATATAAATATATGTTTATCTCTGAAGTACCACAAAAACATTTTCCTCACATTTAGAAAACATCAGAACTATATAAAGCTATGCTAAAATAAATTACTGTGTCTATTTTAAAGTAGGATTAAAATATATAAGAATTAAGAGAACTGATGAAAGTAGATTATTTTAAGCGTGTTTATAATTAATGTTAAATGTCATATATAGAAAATGAATCCATTGTAAGATAAAAAGGAGAAGCAATCATTTTTAATCTTGCTAGGCCAGACAATTCATCTCATTGAATCACTGAAATTTATGTATTATAATATAACCCAAGCAACTAATATATGACTGAAGAAGTTCTCAACTGACATTTACATCTGAAAGCTTAGCCTGGTTTGGAGGTGGCTAGCCTTGTCTGTGTTGCTGGATAACAAATGTGCCATATAAAATTTCAAAGCAAAAAAAATAATTCATTGGCTGTAAAAGATGGAGCAAGTTGAAACATGTATCAGGAGGTCTTACCAAAGTTGGAAGTTACCACAAACGTGTGGGAGTCAGAGATTAGGTAAGACAGAGAAGGGAACATGTGCGAATAAATGTCGAAAGGGCTAATACCAACCTAGAACTGAGCATTCAATACAGGCAAAAATATGCACATGATGGCCTCTAAGTGTATGTATTGTAATCCACAATATGTAAGAGAAGGAAAAGAGAGAGAGGGAGAAAGAGAAAAGAGATAAAGAACCTGCCATAGAGGCAGGCTATGGGTGGGAGGAGGGAATTGGGGACATTGGTGGTAGGAAATGGGCACTGGTGGAGAGGCGGGTGCTGGAACACTATGTGACCAAAACCCCCAGACACAAACAACATTGTAATTGCATATCTCACAGTGGTATAATAAAATATTAATAAAAAAGATGGAGCAAGTTAACTTGTGCAAAACCTCTATTGCTATTTTCTTTTTCCTAGAATTATTCGCAAAGGTGACTCCAAACCACCAACACCTTGCTAGTGGGTCACTCAAAGGAGGGATATAATTCCTGGGAAATTTGTCCCTGCCCGACAAGTCCCAAATTATTAACCCTACTTCTGGTTTCACCACACTTCTGGCTACTGTGTAGAGTCACATGCAACCAAAGTACATTTGGTTCCAGAGATCTTTGGAAAGGGAGTAAGAGGTGGTGGAGAATCTAGATAATAGTATTTCAATATTTACTCTGGTCTAATGACAAAATTTCTATTCTTTCTATGTATGTTGATGCAATAAGATTTATAGTATCAACCTTTTAGCAAAGGTGATGGTTGCAGAGAACATAGAAGCATCTTACTTTCTAGATAAAGCTTTAATTAGACTATCTTAAATTATTTTTCAGTTTTCAAATATTTTTCTAATCTTTATATTTACTCATCAGAGTTCTAGATTACATTTTTAAATGGTGTTAATGTCTATTGTTTTATGCACAGTTATTCTACAACCACTACCAAAGTACCCAAGACCCTCCAACAATATCCCACTGTCATTTCCAATTCACCTCTTCATTTCCCTCACCGAAAGTCTCAGACTAATTGGTCATGGTGAGTCCACTTTTAGGTGGCTTCTCTTATTACTGCATAGTAATCCACTATGTATGTGGATTTTTTCTTTCATTTTTTTTCTTTAAACAGGTGATTTACAGAGTATAAAGTTTTTCACAATACAGTTAGAGAGATTCATTGTTCAACACCAATCCCACCACCAGTGTGCCCGCACCACAAGACCCTCATTTCCCTACCCCACCCCCATCCCCATGCCTGCTCCCTAGGCTGGCACTAATTATATTGATCACTATAGCCCATATATGAACATGGTTATTAAAAAAGTCATGACATTTTTTTTCTAGGTTGTTATGTGCGAGTCTGGCCAATTTCAGTTCTTGCATTCACTTTCTGAGTTTCTAGAATGTAGTGGATTTGTACTAGTACACCCCAGACCCACCACTTTTTTTGTGAACAACACTTATTTCAAATTTTTCTCCACCTCTTTGGGCCTCTCTTAAGCACAGCCTGAATACTCTATCCTATATTGCTTGCTGGAGCTAATACTTAGAGGAAAGTCAGTGGAGATTATTAAATCTCCATTGTGCCATTTGAGCCCACTATCCAGGAAATTATCGATATGTTCTCACAGACCACACATTGTACCCACACACTGTGATATTATGCCCAATACTTAATTCTATGAAATGTGATGGGATTCCTGGTACATCAATATACCAGGCTTTGATATATCACAAAGCAGCTGCAAAGTGGCCATGTCACTGGGGAGACTGGCAGCAGCTGTTCCAAGCATTTGTGTCCCTGGATCATGGCTGACTGCGTCAGCAGCTATTCTGGGCTTGCCCACTGTGCCTTCAAGAGGGGCCAAGGTTGGCGGAGGGTCCTCAGCTCCAGCTCCACAGAAGCCTGGTGTGTTTAGTCACTGAGACCGCATATCTGGGCTTGAAATCAGCTTCTCTTTCGGGTGGGGCTCTGACGAGCTACCACACAATTTATTTATATGCCATTGGGTATCTGGGTTTTCCAATTTCTAGCTATGTATTAAGTCCTGCAATAAACATAAGTGTGCATAAATCTTTCCAAATTAATGTCTGTATGTCTTGAGGGCAGATGTCAGGAAGTGGAATCACAGGTCATATGGCAATTCTCTTCTTTCTTAAGGAAGAAGTCTCCGTGCTGTCTTCCAGAGAGAATGAATCCAACAATATTCCCAACAATAGTGGATGAGGGTTCCTTTTTCACCACATATCACCTATACTTTTATTTAATAGTATTTTTGATTTATGTCATTTTCAATTGTGTGATATGCTACCTTATTGTTGTTTCAATTTATAGTTCTATAATAATGTCATGAACTTTTCATATGTTTACTGGATACCAAGTTTGGAGAAGTGTCTATTAATCTTATCTCACCATTTTTTGATGAGGGTACTACTAATAAACTTTTTGTTATTCAGTTTTGTCAGTGCTTCATATAGCTTAAATATTTATTACACCTTTTACTGATATAGTGTGTTACAAATATGCTTTCCCATAATTTTATTTTAGCCATTTATTTTGCTATACAATATCTTTTAAATTTAAGGTATCCCCATTTGTCTATTTTTGCTTTTATTACTTTTCTTAATGGAGTCAAGTCACAGAAGACACCCCCCAGGTCCCTATTTTGGAGAGTTCTGCCTATGATTTCCACAAGAGATTTCAAGAATTCTAGTCTAGTCTCTAGGTCGTCAATCATCTTTGAGTCAATTCTGGCAATGGTGTGAGACAGAGTTTAAGTTCTATTTTTTATACTTGGCTATCCAACTATCAAGACATCCCTGTTAGACATTCGGAGGACCAGTCTTTGAGTCCAAATTGTTGTATCAGATGAAGAACATAGAGAATTTTCTTCTCTCCTATGTAAGTGTGAAGAGACCCTGTCCCCACTCCACTGCTTTATTTCCTAGTTTCCCAACTCAAATAAATCTACTTCATTCACTGCTCAGCCATATATTAAACCATAGCAGCCTTGTTTAGAACGCTTTTTCCAAATTTAGGACCTTTTTGAAAAGCCATTATACACACATCTTTTTAAATGATGTGTTAAATTAAAAACACAACCTATTGCAAAATCTGAGCTGTATTTTCCTCACTCTTCATTTTTCCTGGTGTTCTCACTGATGTTCCTCTTCCGGGTCCTCTGCTTCTCCCTGCACTCTAGAATCATTTGGGTCCTATAACTAATCTGGCACCCAAACTCTGTATTACTATTTTAATCATTCATATAGGTTAAAGTCTTACTTATTCGTTCATTCATTTCAATAAATACTTATCAACTCTCTAGGCAGAGGGCATACTTTTAGGGAAACCGCAATAAACATGACATACAAGATACCAATGGCAGAGAGCCATATACTCAAATGAGAAATACAGAGAAAGAAGTAAATGTCTACCAATAGGACAAGTGCCATGGGAAATTCTACAGCTTTCCCCCTTAGACTTAGGTTTAGATTTCGCCAGCTTCCAAGTTCTCTGAAGAACTCTGCATTATTCATTTGCGTATCCCAGCATCTATTGTTTTGTTTAGTACAGAGGTACTTAATATATAAATCTATAATAGGAGAATACACTGTATATATGTGTGATTGTGCCACAGTCAACACAATAACCAAATTACTGTTTTCAATTAATTTCAGCTCATCAGTGCTGAGTGTAATGCTATTTCTATGTTGAAACCTGAGGAACAATAATCATAGTTCCTTCTGCCAGAGGAAAAGTGCAACCCATTCAGTTGCAACTAAAATCCCTACTATTTAGGTAAAAGTCTTTCATTCCTTAATTGAAAACAAAGTTTCAAGTTCAAATTCTGATGGGAGTGGCGAGACTAATGGAAGCACACTTGTGCCAACATCCAAATGACATCTGTTGTTGCTTCAGTGAACTTTCACAGGAACGGAGTGCAGGATGTAGAGGGAAAGATCTGGCTATAAAAAAAAACACAGATGGAAAACAGTCAGGACTCTGACACTGATTCAAGCCCATTTCACTGTGCTGCCAATGTCTGGTTCTGATTCCAAAATTCCAACTTCAAAAGAAAGCAGCAAGTTAGATTTGGGGTCCCAAGCTACAAACACTCTTCTTCAAAATACAAAGTCTTTTTTAAATTTTTTATTTTTAATTATACCATCATGAGATATACAATTACAAAGATGTTCATAATTGGGTCTTATTCGTACAGTATTCCAGTACCCATCCACCACCAGTGCCCCACTCCCACCACCAACGTCCTCATATTCCCTCCCACCCACTCCCAGCTTGCCTCTATAGCAGGCACTCTCTCTCACTCTCTCTCACTCTCTCTCTCTGTATCTCTCTCTTTCTTCTCTTACACACAATGACTTGCCCAAAAGGCATTTAGGGTTTATCATGTATGTCTTTTTGTGTATATTCAACGCTGAGTTCTAGTCTGACATTGCCATTTCCTACAATTAGTAGAACACGGTTATATATTTATATCCCATTAATGAATGCAGTCATTCTATATCTGTCCTTTACCTTTTGACTAGTTTTACTTAGCATGATAGTCACCAAAGTTTTAAGAGGGATAAAGAAAGCAGTAGAGTGTGATCTCTTTATTGTTTTTTTTGTGCTTATTTCACGAAAGGATCTATATTGGAGGTTCTATACAATCACTTCTTATATACTGTTTATATACAGTACCATTTCCTTGGCCCTATGGTGGACCAGGGAGTAAATGAAATAAAAAACTTAAAAATTAAAAGCTTCAAATAATCTAGAAGAGGCAATTACTCTGCTGCTCATTGTTCAGAACAACAATGGAGATTTCCTTGCATACTGTCCCCAGGGTGCTCTCCACATTCTTCAGCATTGTAGCTTTATTTTATTGATTGGACTAAAGTTAGAGCTTAGGAGTTGATTTTACTAGACATTTCATTTACTTCAGTCTTATTTTCTGTTGTTGCTGCTATTACTTTTTTTCTGATCAACTATTAATGTTTTTCTGTTATTAAAGTAGGTTGCAACAGGGTACTCTCGTCTAAACTAAATGCCAAGTAAATCCCAAAGATTTTGATACTAATGATAGATAAGAACAACTGGTATTTTTAAACTTTTAGAAGTTTTTTCTTGCTTGAAGAACACAACTGAATTCACCTTTGGGGGCATATTACCCCTTTATTTTGGGAAAATATCTCAGAATTTTTATTACATGAAGATGCAAAGGCAAAACATAATCCAATCTTACAGTGGAAACTCTGGAGATAAAAGGCTCCAATAGACTTAATCTACTTTTCATAATCATATAAAAGATTTATTTCACATGGTTCAGCTGCATCTCTTAAAATGATCTTTTTCCTCACAAAATATTTCATTCCTGTAGCAGATTTAAGTTGTACTATCCCTGAAATGTCTCATTAAGTGCTAGGTGATGAGTGTTTTCATGTGCAAGCAGTTGACCACAGATGAAGCTGACACATTCTCTCTTTAACAGAAGTTAGCCTGGACTTTCCATGATCTACATTGTATAAGTCCTATTTCTGAATGAAAGTAACTCAATTTTGAGTGGATAGAAAAATTCAAATTAGGGTCAGCAAAGCCAGGTCAGCCACAGACCACAGAGAGCTGCACCACGCGACCCACGACCCACGTGGAGCGGCCCCTGGAGTCCCAGGAGGATGGCTCCGGCCCCTGGCAGAGAGCAACATAGCTCCTAAGGCCAGCAAACCCACGGGGAGGCTATACCAGCTGGACTTGGAGGCGGGGAGGCGGGTCCCTCCCACACCCATGCCACAGTGGGGCGTGGCTATGAGCAGGCAGCCACCAAGGCCAGCAAAGTCTGATCAGCTCCAGACCAGACCCTTCAACAGCCCTGCAGGCGCATGGCCACTCTGTGGCCACATGACAGACAGATAATAATCAAGTTTAGGACCAGGTCCTTCTCAGGATCTTTCACATATATACACTGTAATGATCATTGTAGGTGTATGAAACTGGGGTGACTGATGGGGAATGGGGAATGGTAATGTCAGACTAGAACTCACCACTGAATGTACACATAGAGACTTACATGTTAAACCATAAATACCTGTAGGGCAAGCCATGATGTGAAAGAGAGAGAAATACAGAGACAGAGATGGAGAGAGAGAGAGAGAGAGAGAGAGAGAAAGAGAAGGACCTGTTATAGAGGCAGCCTGGGGGTGGGTGGGACGGAGTGTTATGGGAATGGGGCACTGGTGGAGGTATGGGTGCTGGGACACTGTATGACCGAGACCCAATTATGAACAGCTATGTAATAGTATATCTCACAGTGGCAAAATTTTTAAAAAATTCAAATTACGTGAAAGTGCTGATGCTGATCTGAGTTAGCTTGGGAAAGAAAATAACCAGACCTCTATGACAAAGCTTGGAATTTCCACAAAGGAAAGAGCTGTTATTTTTTTCCTACAGTCATTCTATTTTTTTTCTTCTTGGGTCATACCAGGTGATGCTCAGAAGTTATTCCTACTCAGGAATTACTCTTGGTAGTGCTCAGGGGACCATATGGGATAGTGGGGATCGAAACCAGGTCAGCAACTTGCAAGGCAAATGCCTGAGTCCGTGGACTATTGCTCTGGCCTTCTACAGTTGTTTCTTAAAAAGACTGATTGGCAAAAATGGCCATTTAAAGCAATGAGTCCATGGCTGTTGCTGGGACTGGTGGACAGAGGACTTAGGATCCAGATAGGAGAACTAGGTCCAGGCAGTACCACTGTCGACAGAGAAATGGATCCCTGAAATACAGATATATGACTGAGATTACACAAACAAGACTTCACAGCCAAAGGGATTTGTGAACTGAGGGTTTTGCTCAGTGGACTTGGAGAACATATACAACATTGATAACTTTGGAATTCTATAATTTTTCTAATCTGCTCTTAATTGTGATGGTATCAGTGAAGTCAAACCAAAAACAGAGCTGATTTTTATTACTGTAAGGAACGAAATGTGATTTAAAAATAACACCTGGAATTAAAAGCCATACACAAGGAAAACAGGAGCCAAGGTTTGAAGGATGTCGGTGACCTGTTAGAGATTAATAAGAGACTGAGGCAGCAGTGATCTAGAACTAAAGATTAAGATGTTGAAAACCTGGCTTGGCTATCTCAGGTATTCAAAGTAATAAACACAAGAAAGGAAAGCAGGGAGCAGAGATTTGGACTATTTTGAATTACATTATATGACAGGCAAAAAGAGACTGGGACATTTGCCCTCACTTCAATGTAAATAAAATAAAGCTATTTTATTCTTATTTATAACTGCAATTCTTCAGACAACCAGAGGCCTGGAACTTAGATGATATTCCACAAAGTTTGGCAAAGGAAATAATCGCCATAAATAAACCAGCAAAAGTTCAGCTTCAGCCCAAAACTGCTACCTAATTTGGTCTTGACCTTCAGAAAGCTCAGGGGTTCAATGTCTATACAGATCAGTTTTTAGTTTGTAATGTTAACGTAATGTCATTTTTGTAATAGTACCTTTTATCTTCTTAGTGGTCCAAGGAACCATTAAAATAAATAGCATAAGATTAGCAATAATAAGAGCAAGAAGAACATTTTATACTTAGTGCCATGATATCAAATTCTATTATGTGTGTGAATTTTAGCTAAAACTAGGATTAGAGTTTTTTTTTTTTTTTTTTTTTGCTTATGGGTCATACCCGGCAATGCTCATGGGTACCCCCAGCTCTGTGCTTAGGAATTACTCCTAGCGGTGCTCAGGGGATCACAGGAGATGCCAAGGGTAGAACCAAGGTTGGCCATGTGTAAAGCAAATGCCCTGCCTCCTGTACTATAACTATGATCTGTATTAGAGCATTCTTATCTATGTAGGACAACAAGACTCTATGAATAGAAGGAAAATACATCTTTATTTTAACAATACCCAGTGATGCTCAGGCAATACTCCTGGCTCTGCACTCAGGAATTACTCCTCACAGTGCCTGAGGAATCACATGAGATGCTGGTATCCAACCGGGTCAACCACATGCAAGACAAGTGCCCTAGCAGCATACTATCTCTCCAGCCCCAGTAACTTCTTGTTGAAAAGTACTAAAGTCAGAGAGCTAATTCACTTTAGATAATGTTGACCCTTGCTGGCTCAGTTCAGGTATTGTGCCTAGGAAGGCATAGAAGTGTTTTAAACTTCTGGACAACTGAAAGGATAAAATTTGACTGTGAAAGAAATCACATGTCCAGAGTAGCTAAGTGATGATGCATAGAATATAATAGAGAGGTTATTAAGTGAATATGGACACATTGTGAAACTATTAGAGCTATTCATGCAAGAGACACCAGGATATGGGTTTGTCTGATATAGGTGACAGCAGAGGAAAAAAATGGAAAAACTCAAAAGGAAAATGAACATTGGAGAAAAACTAGGAAATGACTCCCTAGTTCTAAAACATATGTGTATAAAAATTCTACGGCAGTTCCATGTATGTAAGCATCATGACAAATTGTGCAGCCACGGTCATCACCGAAACAGCCACAACAAAAAAATAACAGAAAAAATATTATTTAAGTTTTTAAAAATTAAGTAAATGTCAGTGCCTGGTCCTTAGGAATTCTAATGCAGTTAGTTAGTCTATGAGACCGTATGGCTTGAGTGCAAACCTCTCCAGACATCTACTGGGTAATCAGGGCTTCATAGTCTCAACTACATGTAAGAATTTTTTTATATTTATTAGTTTTTATTTAAATGTCTGTGTTGTTTGAGCGGACTATGAAAAAGATTTGTTTTTATTGGTATATTTAAAAAGAAATATTCAAAAAGTAGAAACACATATTAGCATCAACAATTTTAAAATAAGATGGCAATTTTAAAGAATATGTCATGGGCCCATAACAAAGTAAAAACATAAGCAATATCAGAAAGTAGACTATATATAATATATATGTATATCTATGCACACACTCTCATTTGATGTATGATAAAGATAATGTAATGGTGAAAAGTCACTTCAATAAGGCAGTTGAAGTGGCAATACATAGTGGAAAAGGAATTTACATCTCATTTATCAGTTCTGATGAACTATAAATCTAAGCAGTGTATAAAAACTGAAATTATCAAAGGATCAGATAAAAGGTAAAGACAAGAAGTACTAATCATAATAGAAAAACTCTAAATTGGTATATATTAAAATTTAAAACATGTCTTCATCAAAGACATCGTTAAGAGATTTAAAAGTATCTCACAGAGTGGGAAGCTATTTTTCCAATACATGTATCAAAAAAAGACACATCCAAAATACAAAAAGAAAACTTCAGCAATTTGATAAGTTGAAGAACCAAACAAAAAATAGCAAATTGTTGGATTCATTAAAGATAGCATTCAAGTTGCCCAAAAAAAGAATGGCTTTCAACACTATTAATTAGAAGAATGCATTATTAATTAGAAGAATGCAATTAAGACTACAATGTTATGTCACTATCTTATCCTGAATGTCTAATATAAAAATGACTAAAAATACAGAGGATGTAGAGGTTAATCCACAATAACAACAAAGTAATAATAAAAAATCACCTCAACATTGCTATTAAAGTATAAACTAGTGCAATTACCATTGTCTTCTAAAATTGAGAAAATGTATTTTATAAGACACAGCAATTTTACTCCTAGGTAGGTAAGTTCATGAAACACATCAAATTCAGTAGAATATTCACTGAAGCACAAATCGCAATTGAACCAAATACAAAAATATCCAAATGTCCATTTTTTAAAATTGCTGTGTCTTTGTATATCCATGAAGATAAGTCATGGGAAACAGAACTTTCAGATTGCTTCTTGATACATATCACCATTTTAACTTCTATATAATAGAATAATTTATACTGTAATCAGTAGTATAAGAGTATGTCTAGTTCCCCTCACCTTTCACCATACTCAAAAGTGATTAAAGAACTGGTATAAGAACTCAGTTCATCTAGCAAACACAGCATATTTAAGTGCACTTATATGATTACTAGTATAATTGAGCAGTACATATATAGTATATATAGTATCATATATATACACTATATTCCTCATTAACAATTATAGACCTCGTTCCCATGACCTGATGGAATGGTTTGAGGCTCTTTATGTTCCTGGAGCAAGCAGATGCCCTTGGGATCTACTAGCATGAGACAGGACCTATGGAGATGTAACTGGTGTCCACTCGAGCAAATCGATGATGAACGGAAAGACAGTGATACAGTGATATTATATATGTACTATACATAAGTATAAACCATAATACTTCTCTATATTTTTATATTTGCAAACTTTGATACATTTATAAAATTTTGGCACATTTATATAAAAATACATTTTAAAGTTCCAAATTTTTCCATACTAACCATGTATAATAGTTTTGGTGACTGTCCTTTCCACAATTTTTTTTCTTTATTTTTTGCTTTGTTTTGTCTTTTGGGCAACACCGAGCAATGCTCAGGGTTTACTCCTGGCTCGGGTTTACTCAGGAATTACCCCTGGAGGGCTCAGAACCATATAGGACACAAATGGGCCAGCCACATGCAAGTAACTTACCTTATTCATTGAGTGTGTGTGTGTGGGGGGGGGGGGGTCATTAGAGAGGGAGGGTGAGGGAAGAAGGAGAAAGCAGAAGCAAAAGCAGAAGATGAAACAGCTGATAAAATGCCTCTCACTCTGGTTAAGATGGATTCACTATACACAGAGCCATGGGCACTGATAGGTGATTACACTGAACATAAGAGAAATATATAAAGTTGTAAGAAAGGTCCTTATTGGACATAGTAAATTAATTCTTTGTGAAATATGAAGCAGTCAGTCTTTCTTAAACGTGTTAAAAGAGCTTGGGCTATACCTTGAGACCAATATTGTGTTATATTATTAGCAGTAAAAGGACAAGGCCTCCAGCTTTCCTTTTAGTGCTGGGTCCCAGAACAGCAAAATGCACATCCACTAAGCCACAGTCAACCAGCTGTTCTGGCCAATTTTTCTCTCTACAGCACCTACAAAGTCTGTATAATAGATGTGTGTCTACATCACCATTGAGATCTGAAAATACTAAATGCTGAGCAACTCCACTGTCAGGTAAAAGAGTAACACAATAATGAGCTAGAACAAAACTTAGATAATAATTATCATTAGAATAATACTAATAACATAATATTAAAAATAATTCATTAGAAAAAATAATCTGTTCTTTCAAAAGGCAAAGAAGCTGCATGAACTTCAGCAAAGTTTTAACGTCTGTGGATATTCCAAAATAGAATATAAATTTTCCTACAGAGAGTCAAGTTCTGATAATTACTTTTTCAGAACAGAAAGCTTTTGGGAAAAATGTGATTTTTATTTTTCCTCATGATACTGTATCTTAAAATGGTCTATAATAATGAAAAGTACAATGCTATACATGTCTATACTCACACAAATGCATACACACCATGTATAGCTAAAACTAATGTGAACATATGGAGTTTGAAACCAGTGCCTTCTGTGAAGATTTTACTCTGGTTCCTTATTGGGATCTTATCTTCCCCTTGTAGTTACCACATACAAGTTACTGCCCTAACAGGGAGCAAAGACAAATTTAATAAAGGATCGTGTTATGTTGGGTCAAGGCACACAGCACGAGGTGCCACACTTGAGAGTAACATGAGATGAAAACAACAATTCACTTAAGAATTTAGAATACCAGATAAAAATTCAAAGTGGATAGTTCTGGTGGAAATCATAAAGCTGCCCATCAACCACCCTGCACATTCCGTTAGAGAAATTGATCATGAAGGTACGACAAGCAGATGACCCAAATTCTGAGAAGGTCTAGTATATAAAAGGCACTGATAAGAAGAAGAGGCCACACTGACTCAAATGTTGGAGTAGCTGAGATGGCCAAATTTTGATTCTAAGAGTTATCAAAAATCAAAATAGCTCAGGAGATGAAAGGAAAGGGGAACTTGCTGAATATCAGTGTCCTGGTGAGCCTGAAGGCAAGACCATTCTTTCAGGGTTCAAACAAAAGAGGAACATCCAGCTAATGTTATTCCCCCTGCTAGCTGGAATCGGTAGGTAGAGAAGGCAAGTAAAGGCCTAGCAGAGGGTGTATAGGGTAAGGTTCTGATGATGTGAAGGTGATTCTGATTAAACTTTTAATTTATTATCACTCTGATATCTGCTCCTTCCATACTGATTTTCTTTAGAATAGTCTTTTGCCCTTTTCAAACTGATCTTTAAAAAAATCTTGGCAAATATCTCTACTGCTTATGATATTCCATTTGATGACATTTAAAGTCTTTATATATATAGCACACTTTCACTTTAAGAGATGAGTTTTGTTTAGATTCATTATGGGGGGGTAACTAAAAGGCAATACTGAAAAATCGAGTTTCTTTGTTGCCCCTAAGAGCAATTCCTAAATTGGCTCTATAAAAGTTCAAGAACTATATCTCCTCAATTATTTTGGAGACATTCATAATTTGAAAGTTACAAAGTTGTTAAAATTGCTTTGATTTCTACTCAGAAAAGATGTTTAAAAAGAACAGCTTGCATACAATTTGTTCAGCCACTCAAATAAATCTTTTGACTACATAGGGTTGGAAATTGCTTTCATTTTTTAGATCTAAAAAATACATACTTTGTTTGTTTGTTTGTTTTTTATAAACAGATAACTAGCAATTTACTATCCTATATTCCCAGAGATAAATATCGTGAATAATAAAGCGAAGTGAGGTAATGCAAGGCAAGAACCAAGTTCCTGGGCTAGGCTAGTTTTGCTCCCAAAATTCATGAATCACTAAGTTTACATCATCAAGCGAAATGTATGTGACATTATACAGGAAGAAAAGCTAAGGATAACCCTAACCATTCTGCAGAAGCACAGTTCAATAAATAGAAATGCACTGATTCATAATCTCTTTTTACCAACAAAGACCCAGACACAGATTTAAAATATATCAATGCTAGAAAAATTCTAAGGGACTCAGGTCAAAGACACAAATTGTTGCCTATTTGGAAATGGGATGGGGAGAAATGGAAATGCAATGAAATGAAATAAAACTAATGAATACCAGAAACACAAGGAAGCGGCTCAGGAACTGTGAGAGTGTGCTTTCAGCTGAGTGCCGTTAATTCAACTCTTTATGTCTAAGCTTAGAAAAAAAAAAGATTCAAAGTATTTTGTTTTGAAACCAATCCATGAAAATAAATAACACAGCAGTATGTTCCAAAGCAAATATTTACAAAGAAAAATTTTCTAGTAGCTCCAACTGGGTCATGCAAGCACTTAGTATGGTTATGAGTAGATAAAGGAAACTCCCTGAAAATTTTTAACTACAAAATCTAAGCTCCACTCTTTCTTACACTGGGGAAAAAATAAAAGCAGCAATATTTGTTTCTAAGAATTCCCCTTCCTGCTTATTTAGGACCCTTATGTTTTATTATGCTTCTCTACTCAAGCCTATCCGTGAATTAACTCACATTAAATTATTATTGACAGTTAAAGAAATGTTTGGCAGAAACAAAGTAATGTGTACTGCAGCTGTATTTAATTCAGGTGCAAAGTGAAAACACCAAAACCCTATGTCGAACCCCTACTCATGTATACTCTGATTCATTCCATTTGATATTTGTGTAATTAGTAGAAAGGGGGCAAAAAACTAAAGATTTCCTTGAAATGACAAGAAGCAAACGTGTCCAGCTGCTCCTGAACATTTATTCGGTTTATCAATATACTAGTAATTTTTGGAAATGATAATAACAGGCTAGAGCTGAACATTGAATGTAGGCAAAGGGATATACATGATAACCTATAAATGTATGTATTGCAAGACACAATGTGTAGAAGAAGGGAGATGGAGGAGAGAGAGAGAGAGAGACAGAGAGGCAGAGAGACAGAGAAGAGGAAAAGTGTCTGCCAGAGGCAGGCTGGTGGAGGGGAAGGACTCAGGGGACATTGGTGGTAGGAAGTGGCACTGGTGGAGGGATGGGTGCTGCAACACTGTATGACTGAAACCAAGCATGAACATCTTTGTAATTGTATATCTCATTGTGGTATAATACAAATTTTTTACAAAGTCTAAAAAAAAGTTGTTCATGATTGGATTTCAGGCATATTAACCCCCATCCCTTCCACCAGTACACATGAGAAAATAATTTTCATTTATTAATTCTTTTTCCCCTGCTTTTTGGGGTCAAATCCAGTGATGCTCAGGGGTTAGTACTGACTCTGCACTCCAGAATTATTCCTAGTGGTGCACAGGGACCATATGGGATGCTGGGGATCAAACTAGGGTCAGCTGTGTGAAAGGCAAATACCCTACCTGCTGTATTATCTCTCTGGCCCCATGAATTAATTTCAAGTAACTATCATAAACCTATAACATTAATTCAAATAAAATATGTTCCTGGAAAATAATCCTCAAGCAAAAAATTAAGGCTTTTGACTTGTATTTCCAAATAAAAAGACAGCTGGGTTCTCATATGTACTTATATACCATAGTTTACATTGTGTTGTAGTATAATGGTTTAAAACCTATGTAGTTTTTCTACCCTTTCACTCTGAGATCAAATCTGGGTCAGTATATGCAACCTAACCATAGTGTCTCCCACTCCTTAATATTCTTTTCAGGTATTTATAATTCCTTAAAAATTTGTTGCTGTATATTATATAATATTTCATCAGAGTCCCACCCTACAGCGAAGCCTATTTCAAGCCAAGGTATGCCTGATCCAGAGACTAAGATACACAGGGTAGAGCTGCTGCCATCTCTCCCTGTGCTCAGCTGATCATGAGGCACCCAGGAAGGAAGGCATTTTCTAGCCCTGACTTGCCATCCCAACAGAGCCTTGCTAGAAGCCAGAGGAACCCCACATCATGAGGGCAATCATTTTCAACATACAGATTCCATAATCATCAGACTCCACCCAAGAGAAAAGCCGATCTCTCCCCATTCCGGTTCATCAGTACACACATGAGCTGAGAGCCTACTACTGAGAGTATATCACCTGCACAGCAGAGCCTGGCAAGGTACCAGAGTTGTATTTGATATGCCAAAAACCAGTAACAATTATAGACCTCATTTCCATGACCTGAAGGAATGTTTAGAGGCTTTTTGTGTTCCTGGAGTGAGCAGATGCCCATGGGCTATACTAGCATGAGACAGGACATATGGAGATGTTACTGGTGCCCACTCAAGCAAACCGATGAACAAAGGGAAGACAAATGAAGATGAGTGATCTCCCACTTACCACTCCATGTCAGATATAAAGACTTCAAAGCCACTTTTCTGGACAGAAATTTCCAATTGTGTGGCACACTGGGTTCAAAAACTAACAAATTTGACCAGTTTTGGTGGGAAGAAATTGATAGCTCTGTCAATCACTTGACAGTCAAGTGACCTTGAGAAAACACTCATCTGCCTGAGCAGCAAATTCCTTTTCAATAAAAGGAGAATTAACTAGACACCTCCCAAAATTCTTCCCTCTTCTAAAATTCCAAACGTTTGCTTTTATAAAAAGCTTCATTTTATCTGTTGTTTATTTGCCTTTCTGACAAGGCAAATCTTAATGTGTCTGCAAAATTTAATCACTTTGAGGAAATGATCTGCTCTGATCCTTCTAATCTATAGCTCGTGGTTCACAGAGAACCCAGCAAGTGCTGCTGGGTCTGTAGAGAGAATATTCCCTCTCATCTCACTTGGTGATGGAGTGGGAGGCAGCAGGCAATATTTCAAAATGCAAACTGACATTTAATTATACAAAAATCTCCTTCCATGATCACTTCTCTTGCCAGGCTGGTTCTGATCGACTTGAATGTTTTTCCTTATTCTGTTACTCCTAGTTTTCTGTTCTTATAGAGAACAATTGGAAATGAGCCTCAAACATTAGATTTTTAAATCTTGCAGGTTCAGCTTCTACCTAATAGAATCCTTTGGTGATACTGTCATTTGCAAAATGGCGTTTCTTTCTGAGACATCTGAATTTCTGGCATTCATGCTGACATATTCAAGCTGTAGATATTTCTCCCTATCTATATCAAAAATAGAAGATCTGTACAAATGCCATTTAAACTCCATAGAAATGGACCACTCTGATTTAAACACTGAAATGATTCAGCCTAGAGATGAACCAGAGCCAAGACTAGAGTGAAGTGAGTAAGGTCCTTGCCTTAGGCACTAAATTTAATGGGGAGCCAAAAATCTCTGTTATTAATTAAATAATTTTAATATCTTAACTCAGTACTAATACCAAACATGCCACATCATACCTGACATCTAAAGTAAAACTCATAATACTAGGCAAAGGAGATCATTCAGTGAAGAGTACATGCCATGCATGTCTGAGGTTCTGGTTCAATACCTGACACCCTCAAAAAAATTAAAACAAACAAAAACCACCTCTTTGTTTTTTAAAATCACAATCTAGTCTAATATTTATTTTAAATTTTGATATCTTGTATAGCATATCAACATATAATTAGGGAGGAGGAGGGAGGAAAAGGAGGGAGGGAGGGGGAGGAAAGGAAAGGGGAGAGAGGAGGAGGTCAGAGGAGGAGGAGGAAAGGGAAGGGGAGGGAAAGGGAGAGAAGGGGAGGGGAATGAGGAAGGAGATGCAAGGGGAGTGAGGGAGGGGAGGGGAGAGGGAGGGGGAGGGAGTTGGGGAGGAGAGAAAGGGGGAGGATGGGGAGGGGAGTAGGAGAGGGAGGGGAGTGGGAGAGGGGAGAGAAGGAGAGAAAAGTGGAAGGGAAGGGAGGGGAAGGGAAGGAGAGTGGGGAAAGGGAGAGTAGGGGGAAGGAAAAAGAATGAAAGGGAAGGGAAGGGAGGGAGGGGAGTGGTGGAGAGGAGGGAGGGAAGGAAGGGAGTGAAGGGGAGGGGAATGGAGGGAAGGAAATGAAAGGGGGAGAAGAGGGAAGGGAAGGGAGGGACAGGGTAAGGGAGGGGAGGGGTAGGAAAGGGGAGGGAAGGGGGAGGAGGGAGGAAGGGGAGGGAGGGAGAAGAGGTAAAGGGAGGGAAGGGGGAGGGGGGGAGGGAAGAGAGGGAGGGGAGGCAAGGGAGGTAGAGGGGAGGGAGGGAGGACTGGAGGGTAGGAAAGGGGAAGGAAGGGAGGTGAGGGAGGAGAGAGAGAGGGAGAGGAGGGAGGGAGGGAGGAGGGAGAGAGGGAGGGAAGGGAAGAGGGGAAGAGAGAGGGAGGGAAGGGAGGAGAGGAAGGGAGGGGGGGGAGAAGGGAGCCTCTCATGAGAGCCTGGAGATACAGCTTAGTGGTAAAGCATTTGCATTGCAGGCATAAAAACGAGTTCTATCCCTAGCACTGCCCCACTGGGAAAGTACAATTCTGGTGGCACTATCATTCTGATCCCTGTTATCATAAGAGTAGGAACTCCAGCAAGCGCTACAAATAAGTGCAGCCCAGAGTCATTACAACAATGATGATGTCAATGATAAAAGAAATTGAGGAAAATGTAGCTTCTAAAACTGATACCCACAAACTTGAATGAAGTAAAGTCTAGAGTAACAATGGGAATCTGCACTTAAATGACTTGGATATGGGTGTTCTAGAGGCATGCTGAAATACACTTTGGAAGCAGTTACTCTGGCAAAATCTAGGTCGTGTATTTGAAACACTTGTTTTCTCAGAATCTCCCATATCACTCACCAAAAACCTTCAAATAAAATTAAGGGAAGAAAATCTTGGCTCATACCACCTTTCTAATTCAAGCCCTATCTCCGAATTCATCCCCTTTCTGCCATTCCGTGCCTTCTCTGTCTGACCCAGAACTCAAGTTATTCTGACTGGGGCAGTCTTCTGTTTCTATAATTTTAATTCACACCCTACTTGAAATTCATATTTCTTCATTAAACTTATCTAATCAACACATCATTATCTTCTACGTAACACACACCATTATACCCAATTAATCCTCATTTTTACACACATGTGAAGTAGATTAGCATTCTTGACTTATGCCTATGTTGTTTAGTTTAATATGTTCTCTAATTTCTAGATTTGTAAACCAATTTTTAGTTTCCAAATAGGCATTTTCTAAAACTAACAAAAAACTCTATTATCAAATAATATGTTATACAACATGAAATGGGTCAATGAGAATTACTGTATAAATTACTATTTTGTAAAACTATAGAACTGAACTGTTATACCTTACCTTTCATTTGTTTTTCACCCTAAGGAACATACAACAGATGACTAATACTTTGCAACAATTCAGTTAATACTGTTTTTCTAGATTTGGAGTCATGGGGTAGCAGGGAGAAGTATAAGGGCAATGTGGAGAACCTTAAAAGTATAACTGGGACATGAAAACCTATAAATTGTTGTCTTTAATTTTAGATCAAGTTGCTCAGATTTGACAATCCCAGTAGAGGGGCTAAGGATAAATATGAGAATCATATGAGATTAAATCCTAAGCAGGATCTGACTGGGTGTAACAGTAGGAAGGGCTGTAAAACAGAAAGAAGTGAAGGCAAAAAGTATAGCAAAGGAAGACATCAGCCTATCTATTTGGAAACTAAAAATTGGTTTACAAATCTAGAAATTAGAGAACATATTAAACTAACCAACATAGCATAAGTCAAGAATGCTAATCTACTTCACATGTGTGTACAAATGAGGATTAATTGGGTATAATGGTGTATGTTACGTAGAAGATAATGATGTGTTGATTAGATCAGTTTAATGAAGAAATATGAATTTCAAGTAGGGTCTGAATTAAAATTATAGAAACATAAGACCGCCCCAGTAGTAAAGAGACTGTAATGTAGGGAAAATCTTAAAAGCAGTGAATTTGAGAATAAGCGATAGGATAGTTACATAGCTCACATCAAATACTTCTGCTAAGAAGGACAGGACCATTTGGAGCAAATGGAAAGTTTTGGTAGAGGGAAGAGACCCAAACAACTCTGAAAGTAGAGTACACAAGCATGCAATTAAGGAAGAGAAGGGGAACATTGGCAGTGAGTTCCCAAAAGCAGGAGACAGGAATAGGATATATATATATATACAATATACATATATATATAACATATATAACATATATATATAACGAGATGAAAATACATCAGAGGAAAGAAAAACTCCTTATCAAGTACATATAGATACAAGGAATTATTTAGAAATGTTGGAGCTATCGGAGGGAACGCACCCCAGATGGCTTCCATCATGTTGAGAGCGTGGGAGGTGAGATCGGTAAGTGAAGGCAAATGAGAAGTGGAGAATAGATGAAAATATCCTGGTGAACTGTGGTGAGCTACTGTGTAATTGCCACCACCTTTACTTAACACTTACGTGTGATCATCTTATGTAAGTCATTCTTAATTATCAAGATCATAAATCATATAGGAAATATCTAGTTTCTCCATTATTAAAGTACAAATAATACAAGCTCTAGATATATATTAAAAACTTAGAAAGAAATCAACTTTTCAGTATTTTAAAAATTTTAATATTCTGTGAGCCATCTAAATTTTTTTTTACAAATATTTTGTTTATTTTAATGAAGCTGGTACAGACAGTGTCCATTTAAAACCCATATCCCAGGCCAAAAATACAAACAAAACCAGAAAGAGCAGTGTTCTGTTGTGTACACTTCTGCATGAGTATCTTTAACTGCTAATGAAAGAACTTTTCTGGGATATTCTGACAAGATTTCTCATTAATCTTATAATGCTTTCTCTTCAGTGAAGCCACCTTTGGAGTTAGTCATCACTCTCATAATAGTTGTCATCTCATTTCCAATCTGATACTCCTCTTCTTTTGGTCCATACCCTCAGATTTTAAAAGTAGCTTCAAGTTAAGGAAAGGTCATTTTCCACAGTTCAGTTCTGAGAAACTTCCATCTCCCACGGAAAGGCAAAGTCCAGGAGTGAAGCATTCACATGCTAGAACTTCAGGGCCAATTGGAAAGTCATTATGGGCACTTGTATTGGTCGATCTTATTTATCACAAGCCTGAAAATGCACAGTCCCTGCAAAAGGTGGCCTTTCTGTGCACTCGTCTTTTCTAAAGGAGAGGGCAGTATGGAGGGGCTGAGGTTCGGTCATCAAAAATCAGCACAATGGAAACAAACAATAATGAATAATGGGCACTAGAATTCAAATTCCCAGATGTTTTAAAGAGACTGGGTGCCTGTTCGCAATTCTTTTTTGAACACCACATTACAAAAGAACTATTTTTAAAAATAAAAAAGGATTGAGGGGAAAGAAAAAAAAAAGAATATCTAAACCCTTGAATGACCCCCTGTTTGTTCCTGATAAACTTCAATCACATCTTCTTCTTCCATTCCCAGTTCTTTCGGAGTGTGATTATCAGCAATTCTCTGACTTTCAAAGAGAAACCTGAGCGAATTCATTGGAACTCCCTGTCTTTGACAGTAAGATTCTTTGAGTTTCTTGAGATGTGTGGTCATTTTCACTTTAAAGTGAATCTCACTGCTATCCTGTCCAATAACTTTGAGTTTTATGTATTCTCCTTCCTTCTTATCCCCCAAGTCCTCAGTTGAAGGTTTTGCCTCCTGATCCGACATGGTGACGGTGGCTTCCCCGGGGTCTCCGCACAGCAGCGGCCTCGGGTAGGCAGGACCTCGCTCTGGGGTTTACAAATCCGTCTCCCTCCCCCACAGCACAACACCGCGCTCCATCTAAATTTTTTTAAATGTGGATTTTTGTTTCTTCTAATCTAGGTTGTTGTTGCACAATGTTTTGAAATGAAAAACCAGTGATGATAATGACCAGCTGGTAGACTGACACACAAATTTTACAAGTATTTATATTAGAAAGTTAACATTTACTTCTGATTGGAAGAAACCATATTTTAAAATATGAACAAAATTATAACTTAATTTAACAAAATTTCTGTATCATGAAGCTGTTGAACAACTCCATCGTAAATGAGAGGTATCTCCTGGCAAAAGTCATTTTGTATTGAAGCCACACAGAAGACTATTGCAGATGATGACAACTTTGTCTCCTTAAGAGAGAGAGAAGCCATGGAGGGATTAGCTTAATTATCCTTGTCAAGAGAAATCCGCTCACAGAGAAGGGACAAAATAACAAATTGTAAGATTGAAGGACATATACATATCTCAATCATGGGGAAATTTATAACAAATTTCTAAATTTTCATCCTCCTGACTGAAATGCATGCATTGAAAATGCATGTTCCAATATTTTTATTTATTTTACCTTTTATTTTTATTTTACCTTTCTTAAAGAAATGTTTCTTATGTTTTTATAATAAAGTGAATTTTATTTACAAACAAAAAATTAATATTTCCTTGTTAAGTTCGCTGCATTTTCATCAACTTCAAGCTCATAAATTGACATAAGTTTGAAGCATCAGAAAATTAACACAGCAGGTAAGATGCTTGCCTACAAGCAGTCCACCTGCTTTTGATCCTAGTCACCACATACAATCCCCTTATCTCTGAGCACAGAGCCAGGATAGATCTCTGAGCACAGAGCCAGAAGTAAACCCTGCTCAGAGCCAGGGAGGGAGGGAGGGAGGGAGGGGAGGGGAGGGAGGGAGGGAGGGAGGGAGGGAGGGAGGAAGGAAGGAAGGAAGGAAGGAAGGAAGGAAGGAAGGAAGGAAGGAAGGAAGGAAGGAAGGAAGGAAGGAAGGAAGGAAGGAAGGAAGGAAGGAAGGAAGGAAGGAAGGAAGGAAGGAAGGAAGGAAGGAAGGAAGTGCTAATGTCATCAGTCTCAGTGTCAAGCAGAAGTTCACAAACCATGTTATCATACACATTCTAACATAACTATGTTTCTGTACCTCTAACATGTAGGTATCCACTTGATATTTGAACACTTTTTCTGATGTGTTACAATTATTCAACAATGATGTACTCTAATTTTATTTATTTTTAATTTTAATTTTTTTAAATTTTAGTTTAAAAATTTAAACTATGACATTAAAAAAATTTAAATGTTAGCACCTCCACACCAAGAGGGCCACCATTTTCCACATCCGGACTCTCCTCTCGTCAGAGCTTCACCCAGCAGAAGAGCTGGTCACAGCCCGACTCACGCAGCTAATTTCTGGCCGTGCAGTTCATCAATAAATGCTTGGGATTAGAGGTAACTACAAGAGTATCCCACCCACATGGCAGAGCCTGGCAAGCTACCCGTGTCATATTTGATATGCCAAATACTAGTAACAATTATAGACCTCATTCCCATGACCTGATGGAATGGTTTGTGGCTCCCTATGTTCCTGGAGCAAGCAGATGCCTTTGGGCTCTACTAGCATGTGACAGGACGTGTGGAGATGTTACCGGTGCCCACTAGAGCAAATTGATGATCAACAGGAAAACAAGTGATACAAGTGAAATTTTAGTCTATCACCGTGAGATATAAAATTACTAAACTGTTCATGATTAGGTTTCAGTCATATCCAAGGCCAGGCAAAACATGGATAAGGAGGTCTTGTCAGTGGGTGGAATCTATCTCACTTGTGTGCAAGTGAGAGGTTAAGTAAGACAGAGAAGGAACCAGTGTGCTAATAATTGTTGGAAATGATTCCAGCCTAGAACTGAGTATAGAATGTAGGCAAAGGGATAAACATGATAACCTCTAAATTTATGTATTGCAATCCATAATGTGTAAGAGAAGGGAGAGTGAGAGAGAGAGAGAGAGAGAGAGAGAGAGAGAGAGAGAGAGAGAGAGAAGAGGCAAAGTTGCTGTCATAGAAACAGGCTGGGGAGGGGTGTTGGGAACAGGGGACATTGGTGGTGGGAAATGGGCACTTGTGGAGGGATGAGTGCTGGGACACTGTGTGACTGAAACCTAATCATTATGTTTGATATGAGTTATTAATTTCAGAAAAAATTTTGCAAGTTGCCTTCATTTCAATGGAGTGGGAATTTTTAAGATGCCACCTCAATCAAGACTTCCCAAATCTTTATAATTGTCTGTGTTTGGAGTCAGTCATCAACCTGTTTGTGGCATAAAAACTTATTTAATTATCTTCCCGGGCACTACTTGATCAACAAAGCTCCAATTATCACAAAGCCTAATTGCAGCATAGAAAGAGGAGAGGGTCACGTTACAAAGGATTTTATCGACGTGAGGTTTTTCATTTACTCCCCTGGAGATTACTTATGCAGAATGTTCTGACAGTTCACGGATGACTTGAGCATTCCCTTTTTAAAAGATTTCATAAGTTCTCCTGGGTTCCAAATGAGGGAGCAATCCCCTGGGTGAACATCAGAGATATATCCAAAGGCTGTTTTCATTTTTGTGGGACTGCAATGCCATTCCTTCTCATTTGCCAGAGGTTTCTTCCTCCTTTGTGCACTTGCAGGATAATGAGGTCTCACCTCCGGATGTTCTGTCTTTCCCCTTCCTACCAGCAACATGCCATTCAAACACCCTGCACCAGGGAAAACTGCCTTGGAACAACTGATTAAGAAGAACATTAAAACAAAATTCTTTGTTCCCATCTTGTGGGAAGGAGAAACAGCTTGCTTCATTAAAGATTCAAAAAGCAGCGAGTTTTGCCTTGAGAAGGCTAATGTTTTAGTTCTCTAACTAAAATGAAAATTACAATATACTCCCCACCCCCACCAATATTCAAATTTCGGCATAGAAAGCTGATCAAGAAAGAGGAAGTGAATGGGGAAATCCAGAGGACAGAGTCACTAGAACCCTCCCTTCCTGTTCACATGCAGGCATTGAGATCCAAAGTGGTTCTTTTGCAGGCCCGGCCCCATTCTCTACTAGCTGTGTCTTGGAGTAAGCTTCTTAAGCACAAAACAAGGTCTGAAATGAAGGCTTTATCCATGGTTTTTAATAAACCTGAAACAAGCTCACTATCACTATCACTAGCTTCCCATTCATCATCAATTTGCTCGAGCGGGCTCCAGTAACATCTCCATATGTCCTGTCTCATGCTAGTAGAGCCCAAGGGCGTCTGCTCGCTCCGGGAACATAAAGAACCTCAAACCATTATATTAGGTCATGGGAATGACTTAACATAATTGTTACTGGTATTTGGCATATCAAATACGACACGGGCAGCTTGCCAGGCTTGCCATGCAGGTGGCATACTCTTGTAGTCACCTCTAAATACAGTAGCAGCACATGGAAAATGTGCTAAATACGAAGAAGCAAGATAGCACATGGAAAATGACTATAACTGTTTGGCACATGCTTAATATTTAATAAATATTAACTACATCATACTGTTAGTAGTCTTTGATAATTCAATTAAAATACATAATCTGAAGCTCTTATTCTAATATAACAGTTTTTTGGTAGTTACCCACAATAAGATCTGAGATTGATCTTAACCCGCACATCTCTTTCCTAGTACGTCTTCTTAGAAACCTTTAGACCATTCACAGGCTTTGAGAGCGTACATTGATCCTCCCCTTTTGTTGACTATCATCTTGTACTTCACTTGTGTACATATTTATCCTCCCTTTTGATGACTACCTCTTGTATTTCACATATGCCTACAACTTCTCCCCAATATAGTTCTGAAGCAATACTCAGACATAATTTCCTCAAAAATATTTCATTATGCTATATATAAAGTAGACTAAAGAAATAAGCACTGCACTATTATCACACTTTCATTTGCTTATTTTATTAAAGCACCATGATTCATATTACTATTAATGACAGGGTTTCATGCATTCCAAATTATTACACATTTATTTATGTATGTATGGTTTTGGGGCCACACCTGGCAATGTCAGGAATTACTTCTGCTTCTGCACTCAGGAATTTGGCAGACTTGGGGGAGCCATGTGGGGTGCTGGAAATCAAATCCAGGTTCTGCATGCAAAGCAAATGCCATTCCATTGTACTATTGTACAGTTCCTTATCACAATTTTAAAGTAAGAATTTCTTTACTAACAAATATCCAGTCAGTTTTTAAATTTCCCAGCAGTTGTGGTTTCTTTCATAACATCTTGTTGAATAAGGATATGAATAATATCGCTACACTACAAACAGTTGGTAAATCACACTTCAAACAGTTGTTAAGTCCTTTAAGATTATTTTAACCTACACTTCCCTTCATATCCCTTCTCCCTCTTACAATCTCTTTTGCCAAAGAATCTAGGTTGTTGGTACATTAGGAGCTCTCTGCAGAGTAGACTTCCCCGATTGCACTCCTCTTCTGTCTGTTAATACGTTTGTCTGGTTTTCTTTTCTTTCTGAAAACTGGTAAACAGATCAAAGGACTTGATGAAATAGAATTCTAATCTTCGTCAGGAGTAAGTTATAAATGATACCGTGGACTGCTATCTTGTGGTAAATAAAGCTTTCTCATGTATCTTTGTTTAATACTAGCTGCTTTTCCGTGGCCATTCCTGAATCTGTTATTGCAGAATTGGAAATATGCTGTCATCTTTTCTTCATTTATTATCTGCACTAAGAAAAACCCATTATCAATTCTTTATTATCCTGAGTACAGTTGACTCACAAAAAAGCAGAAATATAACTTTATTTCTTCCATTTATTTGTTTCCAAATACTGAGTAAGTTTACAGATACTATTCACAGGAGATCACTGAGTTATTTATTTCAAACATTATAAAACTGCGCATTTAAATATATAATTCAATCAATTAAAGATATGATTCTGATGGCCAAAAAAAATCTGTCGATTTTCAAATCAATTTCTGAATCCTTTATACATGTCTATTAATAGTTATTGTTTCTCTCCTTTCCTTCCTTAGTATTAGGTTGAAGAAACAAACATTTCTCAAAGGACCTCAGTTCTTTTAAGAAGAATACACTAAGGGTGCCCACTAGTCAAAGATTCTAGAACTTTTCAGTGGCCAGAGATAAAAAAATATTTTTATTAAATGCATTACAATTTCAAGATTTCTATTACTATCATTCATCTTCACAAAACTTCAAGATTTCTATATCATTCATCTTCACTAATCCTTTACCTACATTGAAATTTCCAGTTCTCAAGGACACCAACATATTTGTGTCCTTTTCACCTTACAATAATAGTTTCCAATCACAGTATAATTACTACATCCAATTATATATGTACTATAAGTTAAAATTATAAATTAAAATATTTTGTTTCTTTTAGTCTTAGGATATATCGTGAAAATACTTTACTTAAAATTTAAGAGTTGTTTCCTATGTGTTGTGCAACCAAATTGTTACATAAATTAATGGTTTTGCTTTACTTTTGAATTTTAGGGATTACTTTATATTTAATGTCTCATAATTAGAATCTCTTTAAAATTATATCTAAAATAAAAATAAAGATCCCACCAGCACCGCACTGCGACCATGAGCTTTGATCACCAGGATGATGAGCTGCTCAGCCAGGCTAATGAGAATGGCTACGGAGTTGCCTGAGTATTGCTTGTGAACCCCCAAATATAGCAAACTGGACATGTTTTTCAAGCATGTCTAACACCTTCTTTGAAGGTGTCAGTGTTAACAGGGAACATTCATAAACTATTTTTTCTTAATAGTTGACTATTTGTGTAGCTTCATTATGTTTATTTACATGAAAAATAGGGGGCCTGGAGCGATCACACAGCTGGGTAGGGCGTTTGCCTTGCACACAGCAGACTTGTTTCTATCTCTGGCATCTCAAATGGTTCCCCAAGCACCGCCAGGAGTAATTCCTGAGTGCAGAGCCAGAAGTAACCCCTGAGCATTGCCGGGCGTGACCCGAAAAGCAAAGAAAAAAAAGAAAGAAAAAAAGAAAAACAAACATGAACACTATTCACCTATTTTCCTATTTTGACATCTGTAAAAACAAATTTGCAAAAACATATTTATAAAAACAAATATCCATTAATAAAAACCATGAAATATTTACAAAGAGCTATAAATGCATGTAAGGTGTCTTTCTTTTTTTGCCAGTTTCTTGTTTGTAGTTACTCATAATAGATATTTTGTAATGGAAAAATTTAGCAAGAGAAAAAAAATAGAAATCTTAGCTACGTTGCTAACTAACTGGCTGACTCTTAGGCATTCCGCTTCACCCATTACAACTTCAATTTTCTCATCAGTCAAGTGGAGATAATACTACAAATGCCAGCGTGCTGTGAGAAAGAAATAATTATCTGAATGCAACATATAAACCCCAGAGCACTCTGCAAACTTAAAGCATAATAAAGAGGGAATTAAATGGCTGGTTTACTAAAATCCAATCTTAAATCTTTAATTTGTTTGCTTAAAATGATAGTAACATCCGACTGTGAATGAGAGCTTTCCAATCAGCCAAGCGCAGTCTGGAAACTGACTTTTTGCCTGAACAGAATTCAGTTATAAATATCTGTCTTTGAATTTGACATTCAATTCTGAGATGAATCAAACATGCTTCAGAATTTTAATCTGACATCCAAGAACTAAAACTCTGAAAGTAGATAAAGCAACTGGGAGGGTGGGGGGAAGACAGTTTGCTAATCTCTACTGACTTTTAATTCCAATCCTGATTACTCAATATAGAAAATTCATCTTCATATAGAAACTCATTTCTGAAAATTCCATCTCAAAGATCTTATAAAATCTAACTATAACAAATAAACCTACTTTCTTAAGATAATATAGAATATGTATTTTATGTTAAGCAAAAATAAAGCAGCATAATTAATCATCTTCCTCCTAAAAACATTCAAAGCATGCATAAAATGTATTAAAGGAAGAATACATAATCTTATAAAGTTGATTCAGCAAGGTATAACGCAACAGGAATAAAGAGGTCCATAACACTGAGTTAAAAATCAACAATGACAGGAAAGGGATTTATCTTGCACATAGCTAACCCCAACCCATTCCAGCATATGTATGTCTCCCTGAGCTTTACCAAGAGTAATCGCTGAGGGACATGGAGAGGTAGGACAGTGGGTAAGAGCTTACTTTGCATGGTCAACCCATTTTTATTAGCTGCTGTCCCATATGATCACCCAAACACATCAGGAGTAATTCCTAAGTGCAGAGCCAAAAGTAACCCATAAGCATCACTAGGTGAGGCCAAAGAAAAGAACTATGGCTGAGCACAGAGACAGGAATAAGCCCCCAAATTTGGGGTTGTTGTCCAAAGGAAATTATTTAAATTAATAAATCAACTATTAAAAACTCAACATAGTTGCCCTTTGGACCATTAAAATCATACCCAAGAAATTATTTATCCTCCCAAATAAGTTCTGTGCATGTTTCTTATTACTGAAACTGAAAAATAATTATCATTTGTTCTTTAAACAAAATGCTACTTAGGAAGTGCATACTGAAGGGTTATATTTAAATTTACATACAAATTATTCAACTATTATGCAGAAACAGTTTAGTTCTGCTTTTTTCAATTGCCCATTATTTTCCTCTTCCCATTCTAATCCCACAGGCTTCCATCAGGAAGAAGTCTAGGCCAACATAGCTATGATAAATAATTCAGTGGAGGAGCAGGGCAGAGATTTTGAGTTATAAAAGTTTTCAAATATACACAAGAAAGTGAGAACAGGTCAACGAGTCTCCACAAATATATCGCTCATATTTAATAACACCATACACTTGCCACACTCCCACCTCTTCTACTTTATTGCTTTGCAGAATCCCTTTAATGCAAATGTCAGACGTTAGATACACTTCAGCATACATATCTAAAGGAGACAAGCATATGAGCCACAGACTAATTTCCACTGTAAAAAAACTATCAATGTCTCCTTCATTCTAAGTTATGAAGTTAATAAAAAATGTTTTTAAACCACTTTAAAATAGTTATATTTGGTACATTCCAATTGGGAGCCAAACAAAATCAACATATTCCATCACATTGTGCACAGACAAAAGTATCTTTTAATCCTGACATAAACCTCCTGTACTTACTCCATGCCATTGACATGGGTTTCTCTAGCTGAGAACATTCTCTTTCTTTTATATTATTGTTTTCATAATGTATGAAATGTACATTCTCGGTCAAAGTCAGCCAGCATTTGTGCCACTTGGCTAATGTTTGGTGTTATTAGAATGATGTCATCAGCAAAGCGGAGGTGGTTTAGTTGCTGACCATCTATCTTTGCTCACATTCCTTCCCACTCTAATTGTCGCATTAAGTTCTCAAGGGTGGTGCTGAAGAGTTTTGGTGAAATGGTATCACCCTGCCAAACCCCTCTTTTGACATTGATTATCACTTCTTTGTAGAATGGTGAGATCCTGGTGGTAAATCCCTAATACAGCACACGAAGGATCTTGATGTGTTGAGTTTGAACGACCTGTTTGGCTAGGATTCAATGACCGCTTCAGTCTCCACAGAATCAAAGGCTTTCCTTAAATCAATGAACATGAGACAGAGTGACATCCTGAACTCCCTATAAACTTCTAGGAGCTTGGTTACCCTGTGGATATGGTCGATTGTGCTGAATCCTTTTTGGAAGCCAGCTTGGTCGCATGGTTGCCCTTCATCTAATGTTCTGCCAATCCTGTTCAGGATAACTCGAGTGAACAGCTTGTAGATGACAGACAATATGCAGATGGAGTGATCGTTGCCAATGTCGTGGATGTCTCCCTTCTTGAAGAGTATAACTGTCTTGCTGGTTTTCCAATGGGAAGGCACCTTGTATTCAGACAGGTAGCGTGTGAAGAGCCGAGCCAGTGTATTGATGAGTACTGAAGGCATATTCTTCAGGTGTTCGGGTCTGACTTTGTCTGGGCCTGGTGATATTCCCTTCTTTACTGACGAAATGTCATGTTGGATATCAAAGGGAGAACATTGGGAACAACATATCCATCCAGTGTAATTTGGTATGTGGGCAAGTGGACGTGGCTATCAAAGAGATCTGAGTAGAAGACATGGATAATATTCTCCATTGCCATTCTGGAAGATGTGGGCAGTCCCCTTGGTCTTATAGTTGGCGAAGGAAAGGCAGGCATTGCAAATGTTTTTCCCGCTTCTTCTGCATCTTCCAGTATTTCTGCTCTTTTCTCTTTGAGGTCCTCCTTCACCGCTTCTGATTGGCTGACTTATTCAAATGCTGGCTGACTTCAACCGAGAATGTGGAAAGATAGTACAGCTGAATCTCAGCAAAACTATGTTCATGAAAATGCACTAGTTCCAGAGGCCCCATTCACTCTCAATGGAACAAACATCTCTGGACAGCAGTTATGTGTACCTAGGTCTAGAAGTCAACATGATGAACGAAATAAAACCTGAGCTGCGCAGGAGGAAGAGAGCAGCATGGAATGCCTTCAAAAGCATCGAAGAAGTAGCTAGAAAGACAAAGAACCTCCGGCTGTGGGCACATCTCTTCAACTCTACCATTCTCCCTGCATTAACATACGCCTCAGAGACCTGGGACCTATGAAAGAAGGATGAGAATGCTATTCGGGTCTCCCAGAGAGGAATCGAAAGATCTATGTTTGGAATATCATGCCTCACTCAAGTGAAAGAAGGAATCTGGAGCTCCGACATCCATCGCTGTTCCAGAGTCAGGGACGCTGTGTCGTTTGCCAAGTCATCAAAAATCAGATGGACTGGACATGTAATGTGATTTGGAGATGACCGCTGGACTAGAGCCATTACCGACTGGATCCCACAGGATGTCAAAAGATCACGTGGCCGCCCACCTACAAGATGGTCAGACTTCTTCGTCAAGACCCTGAATGAACGGTTTGAGGCTCTTTGTAGTCCTGAAGCAACCAGATGCCATTGGGCTACACTGGCACGTGATAGGGTCAAATGGAAATGTTAGTGGCGCCCGCTCGAGCAAATCGACAAATAATGGGATGTCAAGTGATCAAGTGATCAAGTGATGAAATGTACAACTACTTTTTGTTAGATAAAAAGTAGTTCCCTACTGTGAACAAAAAATTCCCAGACTATTCCTAGAAATGCATGGGAGCCATTCCTGGTATTGTTTTGGGTCCCATATGTGCGACCGAGGATTGAACTGTTAGTCACATGCAAAGCCAGTGACTCATCTGTACTGTCTCCCAATCCTCTTTCCTTTCTTTTTACTACAAAATTGAAAGTGACTACTTTTTTTTCTAGGCATTCCCACATTTATTATCTAAATTAATCTCAAAATACCCTTAGTGGGTAATGTGGAAGATACAAATCCTTATCTACCCAATGGCAGGCTAACTCTCCCATGATACGGACATGCTTCAGTGAAGCAGTATTACCAAGTATTATCAAGTATTACCAAGCTCACCAGTATTACCAAGGAATCTCCCAGTGCTCACCCTAGTCATTTCTGTCTCTTAGGAGATGCTCTCAGCAAAGTGACTGTAGGTATTTGTTGACAGACACATCCTTACAAGACAAACACTCATCTCTGTGCTGAGAAGCTAAGCAGCATTTCTGCAGTTTTTCTGCATCTTTAATAAAATTATTGTAGTGATATCTGTCTTCAACCCATGGCATGCTAAATTCCATACAAATTAAGTCTTACTTAACTTTTGAACCTCTAGGAATAGTACAGTGTCTAACAGAAGAATCTGTGCAATAGAAACAGATATTGAGAGGCTGGAGCAATAGCACAGTGGGTAGGGCATTTGCTTTGCATGCGGCCGACTCGGGTTTGATCCCCAGCATCCCATCGGGTCCCCTGAACACCTCCAGGAGCAATTCCTGAGCGAAGAACCAGGATTAACCCCTGATCATCGCCAAATGTGAACCCAAAAAGCAAAAAAAAAAAAAAGAAACAGACATTGAATACATTTATAACTATCCGATTATAAGTAAAAGAGGTCTACCATTTGGTTTAGAGGAAGCACTCTAAAGTACCCACCACAAAATCACAGTGCAAGGCAGAGAAAGTGGCAATAAAAAAGATAACATAGTGGGGGGAAAACTCCCAGAAAAATATACCTTCATGTTAAAAGACATACCCTCAAGTTAAAAAAAAAACCTGTTTTGAAATACTAAAACTAAAGTAAATCAAAGTGTAATTAATCAGAGGTCATGATCTCATTACCTTGTCTTTGCATGGGGACATCTCCTGCTGATTAGAAGTTAAGCCACTTCTCAATATTAACAGGGTTGAAATAACACAAGTCAAATCAATGTTTAACAATCTTTACTGTTCGGAAATTCAAACCAAATCCCTTACACTTCATCTTGAGCACATTTCTTCTTATTCCTCCATGAGAGGTGAGCAGCTGGCTGCCATGCTAAGCAGATCTCTTTATACACTCTGAGACCCTCCAAGTATGTACTATTTATTCCAATCTTTAAAATATGCAGCTCTCTTCACACCCTTCCTCATGCATCCTGTTGGGAATGTTCCTTTATGCAGTTCATCATTTTAAAGCATCCTTTTTCCCACTGCATTTCTTAAATTCACCTCTCCCTACACCCTTTCCATAAAGTGTCTAGTTCAATTTATTACATTAATTCCTTTCCCTCTCAATTTGTCTTTCTGCTTTCTACATCCTAACAGAAGAGCTTGTTTTAGATAGTAATTTACCTTATATTTCATTCTTTGTGTTTAAGTGGCCAATGATAAAATTAAAACAGTCCCAACCAGAATCTTGAAACCAACCTTAAAACAGCCTCCATATGTCTTGGTAAGATTTGTCTTCCTGGAGATGTGTTGATGAATTTTTAGCACAAATTACCACACAAAACCATTTCTCAAGAATTTCTCTAAGTGTCCCATCATGTGTTCTGCTATCATGTCACCTCTGATACTTAGAATAGTACTGCCATTTTGAAGATGCATGATATTAACTCAAATAAACCAATGTACAACATGCAAATCTGGCAAATAATCCCAAGAAATAAAATATCTGGCTGGCAGGAAAGAATTCAGCAAGAGTGCTGTCCACAACTCTGATCTGCCTGTTAGACAGCTTGTAACTGTACTTCCATTAACTGCTACTCAAAAAGTCCCACAGACAAATCAACAGATAAAACACAGCTAAAATTAAAAAAAAACTTTTTTCAGCCTGAGAAACTAAAGCATAAGATAGCCAACCTTTATATAGCACTATGTGCTAGAACAGCTATAAAAATTCTACATGTATTAACATACTCAATTTTTAGAACACTTTTGTGCGTAGTTGTTTTTAAACATCCTCGATTACATATTAAGAAATTGAGGCTCAGAGAACTTAAGTAATTTGCCCAATGCCATGAGTGATTTGACTAGAAATTCTGACATCTTGTTCTAAAGCCCTATTCTGTAAATGGTTCTGGCTGTCTTTGTGACAAAGGACATTTGTACTAAATGGCTCACAAGCTAAAGTAATGAATATTTAGTAAATACCAACATTCCTAATATGATTTTTCATCTTCTTTAACTATATATATATATATGTGTATATATAGAGAGAGTAATCAGCAATATTCCAAAGTTGTGATTTTTTTTTTTTTTTTGCTTTTTGGGTCACAGCCGGCGATGCTCAGGGGTTTCTCCTGGCTCTGCCTCAGGAATTACTCCTGGCGGTGCTCGGGGACCATGGGGTGCCGGGATCGACCCGGGCCGGCACAGGCCAGCTCGTGCAAGGCCCCCTCCCGCTGGCTTCGGCCGCCCCAAAGTTGTGATTTTTATGATTGATAAATCAGTGAGAATATTTTTATAAGTGAATGTATGGATAAAATTGCATATAAATGTGCGGCCAGAGTGATAGTCCAGCGGGTAGGGTGTTTGCCTTGAATGTGCCAGCCCATGCCAGCCTGGGTTCAATACCCGGCATCCCATATGGTCCCCCGAGCACCGCCAGGAGTAATTCCTGAGTGCAGAGCCAGGAGAAACCCCCTGAGCATTGCCAGGCGTGACCTAAAAAAGCAAAAAAAAAATTGCATATAAATTGAATAGCTATTTAACTCGGGATTATAAATACAGAAAATAAGTTCAAGACCGGAAGGTTTCTTGGGATTCAAAACAACTAACTGCTCTGTTAAACATATGTCTGTTTATTCTGACTACTTCTTGCCATCTCTGCTTACCCCTGCCACTGGGTCTTTCTTTCTGTTTTTAAGTGATGTTCCCTCTCTGTATGCCAGTCAAAGGTTTCTGAAGAGAGATCTGTGTGTGCTACCACCATCTGCTGGGTGGTACTTTACAACCAAGTCTACCTTCAGCATGACCAGAAGATATATCCAATTTGTGAGGAGACCTCTTTATTTGACAGAGACCTCCTGCGATAATGGAGCCACTACACGTATCTGATGATTCTAAAGTTAACAGCTCCAAAGAAATCTAGACCAACCAGAGTTAAAATATCAGGAAAAGAGATAGTAAAAGGGTCAGACACTTGCACTGCACACAGACAATCCAATTTTTTTCGCTTTTTTTTTTTGGGGGAGGTCACATTGCTCGGGGGTTACTCCTGGCTCTTTGCTCAGGATTTACTCCTGGTGGTGCTCAAAGGACCATATGGGATGCTGGGGAATTGAACCCGGTTCAGCCGCGTGCAAGGCAAACGTCCTACCCTCTGTGCTATCACTCCGGCCCCACAGACAATCCAATTTAATCCTTGATACTGCATATAGTTCCCCATAAGACTAGCCAGGATTGATCCCTGAGTATAGCAGAGTCATGTGGCCCAAAGCCACTCCTTCAAACAAACAAAAAAAGAGACCACTCCAGTTTCTTAATTGGAGCCCACTTCCTTAATATAACATACAATCATAGAAGGCAAAAATCTATTATAGCATTAGCCCAGTTTGATAATCTATAAAAGTCCAGGAGGTATAATTGTTGAAACTGTAATCTTTAAAGATACTGCCTTTGTTCAGCTGATGTTTAATAAGGTGACTATTTGCAAGCTATTTAATCTATCTGTATCTTGGTCTCCTGGTTTTTAACAGTAAAATAATAGTAGTTGTTTCTATTTCACGTGGTTGTAGAAGATAGCCCTTCCCCCACTTCTTTTGGATAGGTCTCCTCCTCTCTCTCTCTCTCTCTCTCTCTCTCTTTCTCTCTCTCTCTCTGTCTCTCTCTGTCTCTCTCTCTCTCTCTCTCTGTCTCTCTCTCTCTCTCTCTCTCTCTCTCTCTCTCTCTCTCTCTCTCTCTCTCTCTCTCTCTCTCCTGTGGGAGACTTGAAATCTCGTGTATGGTCTAAGTTCTGACCAGAGCTAGAGTTCTTTCATTATATTGGATTGTGGTGGAAAAGCTTTTGTACTATTTTGTATAGACTCACAGACATGGGGCAGAGCTGCTACTGGCTCTCCCTATGCCCAGCTGCACATGAGGCGCCCGGGAGGGATGGCGGGTTCTAGCCCTGGCCCGCCACCCCAGCAGAGCTTCACAACAAGCCAGACGACCCCCCCACTCCAGGAGGGCCTCCATTTTCTACATTCGGATTTGCCCCTCATCAGAACTCCACCCAGCAGTCCAGCCTATCACAGCCCGACTCATCGAGATCCACCCTACAGCAGTCTTTTTTTTAAATCTGACCCAGGTATGCTGATCCAGAGACTCACAGACATGGGGCAGAGATGCTACTGGCTCTCCCTATGCCCAGCCACTCATGAGGCACCCGGGAGGGATGGCGGATTCTAGCCCTGGCCTGCCACCCCAGCAGAGCCTCAGGACAAGCCAGACGACCCCACTCCATGAGGGCCTCCATTTTCCACATCCAAACTTCCCCCTCGTCAGAACTCCACCCAGCAGTCCAGCCTATCACAGCCCGAATCATCAAGATCCACCCTGCAGCAGTCCTTTTTAAATCTGGCCCAGGTCCGCTGATTCAGAGACTCACAGACATGTGGCAGAGCGGCTACTGGCTCTCCCTGTGCCCAACCGCTCATGAGGCGTGTGGGAGGGATAGAGGGTTCTAGCGCTGGCCTGCCACCCCAGCAGAGCCTCACAACAAGCCAGACGACCCCCGGACTCCATGAGGCCTCCATTTTCCACATCCGAACTTCCCCCTCATCAGAACTCCACCCAGCAGACCGGCCTATCACAGCTCAGCTTGTGAGCGGCTGCGCCATTCATCAATAAATGCTGGATTCAGGGCGGAGGCGATAGCCCAGCGGGTAAGGCGTTTGCCTTGCATGCGGCCGGCCCATGCCGGCCGGGTTCGATCCCCGGCATCCCATATGGTCCCCCGACGACCGCCAAGAGTAATTCCTGAGTGCAGAGCCAGGAGAAACCCCTGAGCATTGCTGGGTGTGACCCAAAAAGAAAAATAAATAAATAAATAAATAAATAAATAAAAATAAAAAAAATAAATGCTGGATTCAGAGATGACTACAAGAGTATGCTACCCGCAAGGCAGAGCCTGGCAAGCTACCCGTGTCATATTTGATATGCCAAATACCAGTAACAATTATAGACCTCATTCCCATGACCTGATGGAATGGTTTGAGGCCCTTTATGTTCCTGGAGCAAGCAGGTGCCCTTGAGCTCTACTTGCATGAGACAGGTCATATGGAGATGTTACTGGTGTCCGCTAGAGCAAATTGATGATGAATGGGAAGACAGTGATACAGTGACAGTGTAGAAGATAATTCATTCAAGGAACTTTAAGTGTACCTGGCACACAGAAAGAGCTTAATGAATTTTTTGCTATTATTTGCTCATTTTACCTTCAGCATGACCAAATTTGTCCCTTATAATTACAACAGTGCACATCTCTACCTAATATTAGTATACTCTTTAAATATATGTCAAGTGTGACCATTTACCCATATATTCTCCCCTAGTTCTCTCCGTGACTATTATAGCCTTATCCTTGCAAATTTAAAATAAAGGGAAGAGGAGGAGAGTAAAAGGGAGGAGAGAAGTAGAGGGAAGGGGGCGGGGGAAGAGGAAAAGGAAAGAAGCAAAAAGTCATCAAAGTTAGCCAACAGGGTTTTGCTGGGGTGTGTGTGTGTGTGTGTGTGCGTGTGTGTGTGTGGGGGGGTGGTACTGAAGATAGAACCCTGGATCTCACATATGTAAAGAAAACATTACAGAGCTCAGCTACATTCCTGTACCCAATATTATGCTTATGTTTTTACAAACTAAAAGAAGAGTAGACTTGATTTTTCTACAGAAAGATGTTTTGGGTGGTCATGTTTTAGGGTGATTACATATGTGAATTCTAGAGCCAGGCGCTTCAGTTTTAATTTCATTTTCAGAGTTAGACTTTGAATCCTACCTACATAGTTGCAGAACAAACAATTCCTTAATTTATTTGCTTCTGGTTCCTTATTGATGAAATAATGATGATGTGAGGACTTCATTCAGATTAAATGAGTTAATAACTATAAAGTAGAAAGAGCCATTGGTGCTTGGTATTCAGTAAGACTGTTCGCTATGCTGTGTCTCTTCCTACTGTTATTGTAAGGAAATAGTACTGAAGAATGCCCATTTAGATTAGGGGTAAACTTAGAGTTCACTGGAATTAGACAGTAAATAGTATTTACTGTCTAATTCTAGACAGTATGACAGTAGCTCTCCAACTTTCACTAGACAATAAAATAAATCCCAAAATTTTGCTTATAAACAAAATTTCTGTGACATTTAAGGAAAATAAAAAAGTTATTTTAATATTTGGCTTACAGGCATATAAATATTAAACCACTTATAATAAAGCACAAATCATTATGTAAAGTATTAAATCTGACAATACTAATATTTTTAATTCTGTGAAAATATATTTTTTAAATGCCATGAAGTTAAAGAACAAGTCAGAGACTGGTAAATTAAAATTACCACCATTAGTCTCAAATATATAAATAATTCTTCCTAATCAACAATAAAAGGCAAATAATAGAAAATGGTCAAGTGATAAACAATCTTGCAAAAAAGAAAACTCATATTATTGCTCATAAAATTCCATAAAACCCTGAGATATCATGCCCATGAATGAAAAGAAATAGGTATAACAATGTTACTAAATGACTCCCTGCCATCTGACTGGACATTTTACTAAACCCACTTTATAAATGCAAATAAGAAGGTGTGTGTGAATCATGGAGGGAAATGTTAGTTTCTCCTATTTTCAGAGTTTTCCTATTCTAATCTTTCTAGATCAGGTTCACTAGAGCTATTGGCCCCTCAATCATGTAATCTGGCATGTGTAATTGTAATTATTTTTTGAATCCTGCTTCCACCTGATTGTTTTGTACCAATACCATCATCTTAATAATAAGTAGAATACAACTAAATACATTCACATACATTAACTCAAAGCATCTCTATGAAATAGGCATAATTATTATCCCCAATTTGTCTATGAGTCACAAAATAGAGATAAAAGTAAGCTTGCCTTTATGCATACACAGTCGCACAGATGATGGTTAGCACTGGACAGAAAGGATGAGGCAAGGGTATAGAGTACATCAATTGTATCTTTAGTGTAGTGCTGGATTTAAGAAAAAAAATGCTAAGGCAAATACATGAGATTTAATAAAACTTGTGGCAGGTGTATGGTGGTAAGCTAGTTTGTATACTTGTCTCTACATTTAAAGGATCTTCATAATAAAATGCAAAAACAAATGAAATGTGGCGTAACAGATAACATTCCAAAATAAATAACCAAAGAGACAATTTATATATATTTCATCAAAGTCCTTTCCAGAGAAACGCAATGCTTCTTCACAGTAGCATCTGGTACTCTGAATATAGGTCCTTTACTTTGATAGGTCCTGCTAAGATATTTAACAAAATAAAATTTTTTCAGCTATGGCAATAGCATAAAGTTTTAAACAACATATTAAAATAAATACCAAAACACATACCATGATTAACAGGAAAACAAAAATTAGTGGCAGGCTTGTCCCAAAAGAACCCCAGCAGCCAAAAACCTCCACTCTGCGCATGTTCAAGGCCAGACTCCGCTGCTCGGAGAAGCTCCACTCAGCAATTAATCCACTGAAAAACTCAGGTGTGTGGGTTTTGTGACTGAAATGACCATGCTTTCCCAGAGTCAGGGATGGGTTATCTCCCCTCATCTCTCTGTCCCTCTAGAAGGTCTGGCAGTCACACCCACGGCCCAAAGTCTCCACCCAGGTAAAAATTTAACTCCAACTTTATTACCCGTCAAAATTTTTGGAATTCCTGGAGCATGCCCAACATATTCGTAGCTGCCCAACATCTCAAATGCTACTATACTGATATGCCAACTAGCACACCACATTTAATGGATGTAAAGTAGATAGCAACCAATAACAAAACATATACACACAATGTGTGTACTGTAACAACATATCAGTAATTTCTTATACAAGGGATTTAAGTCTCCATGGTGAAACTAAATAATCTTCCTTAAATGTTTTCTAAAACATTTTTGATCAATTTTAGTAAATTACATATAATGTGCAATATGATATAAATTACTGAGGGTCTGCTTTAGGGACAGGCTTAAGCAGTGGTTGGGAAAATTGGACATTATGGTGGTGGGAAGTTGCAATGGTGATAGGACTGGGGTTGAATACTGAATGTCTGTAACAAATTAACACGAATGTTTCGCTAAAAATTTTAGTAGAAGACCACTAAGTTCTACTAATCCAGTAAGTGAAAGTAATAACACTGATGACCCAATTTGCTTGTGACAGCTCAGTAACAACATCATGCCTTTAGCAACACCATTATGAGATACACGTTGTAATAAGCAATATAAAGTAAATTAGTGCCTGCTAAGCAAGCATGCTTGAGAGGTAGGTGGGAAACTCGGGACTTTGGTAAGGTGATCAGGGCACACTGGTAGTGAGATTGGTGTTAGAATACTGAATACCTGAAAGAACTGCATTGTGAACACATCTGTAAATCACGGTGTTTGAATAAATTAAAACAATTAAATATGAAAAATAAGTGGCAAAAAGTGTATAAGACTATGAGCAACATGACTGTCTTTATCTAGAAATAAGGTCACAGAACCAATAAGAACAGGTGAAATATGAAAACAAAGCATGTTTTCGTCGTCTCCTTATAGAGTATTGGTCATTTATCTTCTAGGCTAAAAAGTACTCATAGCTAACGATTTTGAAACATGATGTTAGATTTCAAAGTTATGATTTAAGCCACGAGAATCACTAGATCACTAGATCAATACACATCCCATTGTTCATCGATTTCCTCGAGCGGGCACCAGTAACAATTCCATTTTACCCTATCACGTGCCAGTGTAGCCCAATGGCATCAGGTTGTTTCAGGAACACAAAGAGACTCAAACCGTTCATTCAGGGTCTTGACAAAGAAGTCTGACCATCTTGTAGGTGGGAGGCCATGTGATCTTTTGACATCCCATGGGATCCATGGGTAACGGCTCTAGTCCAGCGGTCATCTCCAAATCGCATTACATGTCCAGCCCATCTGATTTTCGATGCCTTGGCAAATGACACAGCGTCCCTGACTCTGGAACAGCAACGGAGGTCAGAACTCCAGATTCCTTCTTTCACTTCAGTGAGGCGTGATATTCCAAGCATAGCTCTTTCGATTTCCCCTTTGGGAGACCTGAATAGCATTCTCATCCTGCTTTCCTAGTGCCAGGTCTCTGAGGTGTATGTTAATGCAGGGAGAACAGTGGAGTCAAAAGATGTGTCCGGAGCCGGAGGTTCTTTGTCTTTTTTAGCTATTTCTTCGATGTTTTTAAAGCAATCCATGACCACTCTCTTCCTTTTGCACAGCTCAGGTTCTAGGTCTTTCATCATGTTGACTTCTCGATCTAGGAATACATAACTGCTGCATTCAGAGATGACTGTTCCATTGAGAGTGAATGGGGCCTCTGGAACTAGTTCATTTTTCATGAACATAGTTTTACTGAGATTCAGCTGTAGACCTATCTTTCCACATTCTCGGTCAAAGTCAGCCAGCATTTGTGCCACTTGGCTAATGGTTGGTGTTATTAGAACGATGTCATCAGCAAAGCAGATGTTGTGTAGTTGCTGACTGTCTATCTTCACTCTCATTCCTCCCCATTCTAATTGTCGCATGATGTTCTCGAGGGTGGAGCTTAAGAGTTTTGGTGAAATGGTATCACCCCTGCCAAACCCCTCTTTTGACATCAATGATCACTTCCTTCTAGAATGGTGAGATCCTGGTGGTGAATCTGTAATACAGCTCATGAAGGATCTTGATGTATGGGGTGAACACCCTGTTTAGCTAGGGCTTCAATAACTGCTTCAGTGTCCACAGAATCAAAGGCTTTCTGTAAATCAATGAATGTGAGACAGAGTGGCATCTTGAACTCCCTACACACCTCAATGAGCTTGGTTACCGTGTATATGGTTGAGTGTGCTGAATCCTTTTTGGAAGCCAGCTTGCTCGCATGGTTTTCCTTCATCTAATGTTCTGCCAATCCTGTTCAGGATGACTTGAGTGAACAGCTTGTACCTGACGGACAACAGGCAGATGGGGCGATAGTTGCCAATGTCGTGAATGTCTCCCTTCTTGAACAGTAGAACTGTCCTGCTGGTTTTCCATTTGGTGGGCACCTTGCATTCGGAGAGGTAGCGTGTGAGGGGCTGAGCCAGTGTATTGATGAGTACTGAAGGCAGATTCTTCAGGTGTTCAGTTCTGACTTTGTCTGGGCCTGGTGCTGTTCCCTTCTTTACCGATGAAATGGCATGTCGGACTTCAGAAGGGAGAACGCTGGGAATGACATATCCATCCCGTGTAATTTGGTATGTGGGCAGGTGGACGTGGCTATCAAAGAGATCTGAGTAGAAGTCATGGATAATCTTCTCCATTGCCTTTCTGGAAGATGTGGGGTGGATCCATCAGGTCGTCGGAGGGCAGTCATCTTGATCTAATAGTTGGTGAAGGATAGGCGGGCGTTGCGAATGCTTTTCCCAGCTTCTAGTGCATGTTCCAGTATTTCTGCTCTTCTCTCTTTGGGGTCTTCCCTTTATCGCTTCTCTGCACTGCTTTGCGAGCTTGGCTGTTAGCATTTGGTCGCCTAAGGTTCGCGCCTTGCCACATTGGCGATTGAGCTCAAAAAGTTTCTGAAGCCAGGCATCCTTTTGTGTCTTTCTCTGCATTCTTTGCACAATCATGGAGGTGCTGAACCAGTCAGTTGTATTCTTCATCGATGTCATCAGTGATGGTATCTTCCCATGTTACCACAATCGTGCCAAAGAGTTCCCAGTTGGTGGTCGTTCTGGGAGTTCTTTTAAACTTTGCAGCCTTTTCTCCTCATTGCATGAAGTAGAATTTTGCATGAAAGAGATGGTGGCCCATCCTGTTTGGAAGTTTGGGAGCGACAGCAACATCGGTCAGGCAAAACCATCGATTGAAGATGATGTGGTCAATGTCATTGTGGAACTGTCCACCAGGAGATTCCCATGTCCAACGTTTCAGTTCAGCCTTCTGGAATTGTGAATTCCCATGGGAGTTCTTGGTGTACATGATGAACTTAGATAGTCTCTCACCCTGTCCGTTCCATTCTAGGCCATGGGTCCCTATGTGGGGTTCTTGGTACGATCTCGGTCCTATCTAAAATCACTGACTATGATCTTGTAGAAGGTGTGATATTTTTTATAGAACTCCTCCAGTTCCATGTGGAATTTCTCGATTTCTTTTTCCTTGTATTTGGATGCTGGTGCATAGAAAAGGAAGATGGAAATTGCTGCCAGTGGGCCACATCTCTTCAAGTATAATCATCCTATATGGTTTGTTAGGCATTCAAATGAATCAATGTTGACAGCCATGTTTGTATTGACAAGGACACCAACGCCACAGAAGCCTCTTTTGTCGCATGTTCTGAGGAACAGTTCTTCTCCGGTGTCAAATATAGCATCATGCAACTGATGCCTCCTCGTCTCAGTCAGTCCAATGATGTCATACTTCATCTTTTTGCTTGCACTATCAGATCCTCGATATATGCTTCCGATGCCAGCGTACGTGCATTGAAAGTACAGACAGTCATTTTAGTCCTTCATTTTTGGCCGACTAGGTGGCCTTGAAATTTTATCAGGCACTGCTTGTTCGCTCTTCCTACTGCTGCCGTATTAAGGGCTCTTTCAGGGTAACGAAGATCAACATTTTTGTTATTGGTTTTGGCATATCAAATGCCCATCAGACACCATGCCAGGCTCTGCCATGCGGGCGCTATACTCTCAGTAGCTTGTGGGGCTCTCTCAAAGGGGTGGGTAGAATATTCATGGTAATTTGGAGGAGAATCGCCGTAAGGGGAAAAACTGGCATCTGCTCTGCTGGGTATCTGGGTCTGTGGCTCAAGCATTCCTGGGCTTGAAATACTCTCCCTCTGAAGGTGGGCCTCTGAAGGGTGGGTCCTTGTAGGCTGGGTTTCTGACAAGCCTGGATGGAGACTGATTTAATCTCTTTGGTGGGAATCTTACGAGCTGTGGAGTATGGATGGTGAAGATCGCTGCCAGCATGGTGTGTGGATTCCTCTGGGTTCTTCTGAGGCTCTATCAGGATGGTGGACTCGGGCCGGAAGTTGCTCTCGTAGTCCGTGGAATGCAGGGATTCAACAGGGAAAGCTGGTATCTGCTCTGCCGGGTGTATCTGCATCTGTGGCTCCAGTATTATGTCCCTTACCTGAATACATTTCTACTATATCTACACCTACATTTCCTCTACATACTCAAACTGTCCTTCTTAGGTGAGTTGCTTCTCTAGATGCCCCCAGACCTTTAATGATCTTTGTAGTTTGCTCTTCTTAAGCTTTCATTTTCTCCCTCACTCTCTACTCTCTTACAGCACATACATGTTTGTGCACTGCTACCCCATCTTACAAACACAAGCCATCACAAATTTATATCATTGTATAGCTAGATAAAACTAATCGGGAATGAAAAAAGCACTTTAGAGATAAGTAAATGAGTAAAGAAAGTAATAATCATTCATAATCCCATTTGTTAGAAATAGTCAATACATGTGCCTATCAAGTAGGTGTTGATATGGGGAGGGAATCTGGAAACATTGTTGGAGGGAAGTTAACACTGATGGAGGAATTGTTGTTAAATTATGTATGCATAAAAGGTAACTATTAGTAAATCATAGCTCTTTAATAAAAGTTTTTAAAAGAACGGTCATTATATGTGTATAATTTTGAGTATTTTTTCTATTTTTATTTTTACAGATTAAGATTCAAATATAAGATCTTTTTTGCCCAACATTATGTCTTATGACTTCCTACATGCCGCATGAAAAAGCTGATTTTAAATAGAGTATTCGATTCTATGGTTAGGCTATGATTTATATATTTATTATTTGTATTGGATTTTTTTTTTTGTTTTTTGGGTCACACCTGGCGATGCTCAGGGGTACTCCTGGCTCTGCACTTCAGGAATCACTCCTGACGGTGCTCGGGGACCATATGGGATGTCGGGGATCGAACCCGGCCGGCAAAGGTCGGCCACGTGCAAGGCAAACGCCCTACCTGCTTGGCTATCGCTCCGGCCCCATTTTTATTGGATTTTTACCTCGTTTCTATTTTTTGATGTTGATACACCAGAGTGACGGTATTTCTACAAAAATGTTTTCCTACAGCTCAGATTATTTTCTAGGCTAGAGATGGCAGGAAAGTGCTGAATCAAAAGATATACACTATTTATGCTTCTGTTAGACACTGCCAAATTATTTTAAAATATGATTCTATTTAAATATACTAGGAAGTATAAGAGTGCCTTTTTCCTAAGATTTTTTTAACTTTAAGCACGTGTGAAAAACTGCTATTTCATGAAACAATCTTTACTAAATTGGACAGTGATATGTTTTAACACTTTCTCTTTATGTGATTACAAGAGAGGTGAAAATCACTTCACGTTTACATTTTTTTCTCTTTTGTGATTTGTTCCCATACAGTTGAACTTCCAGTTGTTCTTAATTATTTATATGATTTATCATTTCAATGCCATCAGTTTTCTTATATTTGCTCCAATATTTTTCCCATTTGGTGCTTTTTACATTCATGATTTTATTTACTTTAAAAGTTTAGACAGTCAAATTAATTTGTAACGAACTGGTTCAGAGTGTTAAACCCAGTAAGCTAATTTAAAAGATTTTTGGTGAGTTTTTAAGTAAACACAATAAAATAATGATTTTAATAAGTGTAGCAAAAATATCACTAGGGTATATACTGAAAACTATGACTAGTTTGAAACACAAGCAGGAGGAGAATATTTATAACATATATTGAAACTGGGCACCTAAAATAAAACCAAAGTTTCCTAATATGATCTTTTTCACAGAATATGAAATAATTAATTTAGAAAAGAAAAACCAAACACTAAAACATTTAAAATCTACCCACTGGGTTTTAAATGATGTAATATAGAGTTATAGAAATTATATTAGAAAATTATATTCGAAATTATATTTGAAAGCATTTATTTGTATTCCAAAACTTTTTAGTAAGTGAGTGAAACTTGTTATCTAAACATTTTTAAATTAAAAGGAAAATAAGAAACTTCTAAAAGACATATTTAGATACAGGCAATTGGGTGAATATCCTTTCCCACTCTGGATTGTCTTTGCATCTTGGTCACCGTTTCTTTTGAGGTGCAGAAGCTTTTCATTTTTATCTAATCCCATTTGTTTATCTTTGCTTCCATTTGCTTGGTCAGTGGTGTGTTGTCTTTAAAGATACTTTTAGTTTTGATGTCATAAAAGCATTTTTTCCTATGTTTTCTTCGATGTACCTTATAGATTCATGTCTGATGTTGAGATCTATAGTCCATTTTGATCTGACTTTTGTGCATGGCGTTAGAAGGTGGTCTAAGTTCATTTTTTTACACGTAGCTGCCCAGTTTTCCCAGCATCATTTGTTGAAGAGGCTTTCTTTGTTCCACTTAAAATTTTTTGCTCCTTTATTGAAGATTACATGGTTGTATATTTGAGAGTGTGTTTCAGGATATTCAGTTTTATTCCATAGGTCTACGGGTCTGTCTCTATACCAATACCACACTGTCTTAATTACAACTGCTCTGTAGTAGAGCTTGAGGTTGGGGAAAGTGATACCTCCCATCTTCTTTTTCCCAAGGATTGCTTTAGCTATTCGTGGGGGTTTATTATTCCATACAAATTTCAGGAGTGTTTGTTCAATTTCTTAGAAGAAGATCATGGGTATCTTTATAGGGACTGCATTGAATCTGTATAAAGCTCTAGGTAGTATTACCATTTTGATAGTGTTAATCCTTCCAATCCATGAGCAGGGAATGTGTCTCCATTTCCTCAGGTCCTCTTTTATTTCCTGAAGTAACGTTTTGTAGTTTTCTTTGTAGAGATCCTTTACATTCTTTGTTAAACTGATTCCTAGGTGTTTGATTTTCTGCGGTGCAATTGTGAATGGGATAGTTTCTTTAATGTCCCTTTCTTCTTTTTCACTGTTTGCATATAGGAATGCCATTGACTTTTGGGTATTGATTTTGTACCCTGCCATTCTACTGTAAGAATCTATTATTTCTAGGAGTTTTCAGTAGAGAGTTTAGGGTTTAGGGGTTAATATCCAGGATATATCAAGTACTGGTAGCACTTCACAAGAAAAAAAAACAGATAACCTCATCAAAAATGGGGAGAAGAAATGAACAGAAACTTCCAAAAGGAAGAAATTCGAATGGCCAAAAGGCATATGAAAAAGGTGCTCTTCATCTTTAATCATCAGGGAGATGCAAATCAAAACAACATGAGGTACATCTCACACCACAGAGACTTGCACACATTCAATACAGCAAGAACAACTGGTTCTGGCGTGGATGCGGTTCTGGTGTGGACACTCCACTGTTGGTGGGGGTGCCAACTGGCCCAGCCCTTTGGAAAACAATATGGGCATTCCTCCGTAAACTAGATATTGAGCTCCCATTTGATCCAGCAATAGCACTCCTGGGTATATACCCTAGAGACAAAAAAAAAACCACATAGCAGAAACACTCTCTTTATTCATCTGTACGTTTTTATTCATCTCTGCGCTATTCACAATACCTAGAATCTGGAAACAACCTAAGTGCCCGAGAACAGAGGACTGGCTAAAGAAACTGTGCTACATCTACATGATGGAATATTATGCAGCGTCAGAAAAGATGAAATTCTGAAATTTACCTGCAAATGGATGGACAAGGAGACTAACATGCAGAGTGAAATTAGTCAGAAGGAAAAAGACAGATATAGAATGACTGCATTCATTAATGGGATATAAATATATACCAGTGTTTTACTGAGTGTGGGAAATGGTAATGTCAGACTAGAACTCAGCATTGAATATACACAAAGAGAATTACATGGCAATGTGAAAAAAAGGGGAGAGAGATGCAGAGACAGAGAGACAGAGAGAGAAAGAGAGGGAAAAGGGGGGTATTTGCTATTGAGGCAGCCTGGGGGTGGGCAGGAGGGGGTGAGGGTTCACTGGTGGTGGGGATGGGGCACTGGTGGAGGGATGGCTGCTGAAATACTGTATTACCAAGAACCAATTATGAACACCTTTGTAACTGTATGTTTCACTGTGTTATAATAAAAAAAATTTTTAAAATACAGGCAATTGAAACAAACTTTTTCATTGTCGCTTATTCTATGATTTCTCTTACTGGAATTATATTGTCACCTCTAAAAACAACAGTGGTGACAATAAACAGCAATATCTATTGACATGGAATAGCGTTAAATATATTTTTAGGGGTAGGGATGTTGGGACTCACCTGTAGTATTTAGGGATTAATCCTGGCTCTGTGCTCAAGGATCACTCTCTATTAATAGGACATCATATCTGGTGCTGTAGACAGAGTTGGCTTCATGCAAGATAATAACTTGCCTGAACTATCTCTCCATACAAACATAACTTAGTTTTAAGTACATAAATCAAAACCTTTAAACAAAAAAACTACTATATCCCATTTATGTAATACCGGAAGCTTGTAATGTGCATATTAAAAATAAAGACCAAAAATTGCAAGAGAAATTTCTGTCAGTGGTAGGAAAGTCAAACTTTTTTAAAAAATTTTTTATTATGCCATCGTGAGATATATAGTTACCAAAGTGTTCATATTTGGGTTTTAGTAATACAGTGTTCCAGCACCATCCCCCGCCAGTGCCATTTCCCACCACCAATGTCCCATGATTTCCCCCTCTCCTTAGCCTGCATCTATGGCAGGCAATTTTCGATCTCTCTCTTTCTCTCTCTTTCTCTCTCTCTCTCTTCCTTCTCTTACACATAGCGGCTTGCAATACATACAGTTAGAGGTATCATGTATATCTTTTTGCCTTCTTTAAATGCTAACTTCTACGCTGGCACTATCATTTACAATAATTATTAGTACAGTTTTCCTTTATCTATTGCCTAACCTCTGACACACACACATTTGCGTCAGGTTCTACCCACTGATAAGACCTCCTGATTCATGTTTTGTCTGGCCTTGAATATTGATATCATGGTATTTTTTTATATCCCACAAATAAATGCTTTCATTCAATACCTGTCCTTTTCCCTCTGGCTAATATCACTTTAGCATGATCCTCTCCATGTCCATCGATTTATAGGCAAATTTCATAACTTCATTTTTCCTAACAGCTTTGTAGTATTCCATTGTGTAGATGTACCAAAATATCTTTAACCAGTGAACATTTCTTGGGCACTCTGGTTTTTTCCAGATTCTGGCTATTGTGAATAGTGCTGCTATGAAAATAAAAGTGCAAATGGTGATTCTGCACTTTTACTTTTACTGTTCAAGAAGGGAGACATCCACGACATTGGCAACTATCGCCCCATCTGCCTGTTGTCTGTCATCTACAAGCTGTTCACTTGAGTCATCCTGTGCAGAATTAGCAGAACACTAGATGAAGGACAACCATGTGAGCAAGCTGGCTTCTGAAAAGGATTCAGCACAATCGACCATATCCACATGGAAACCAAGCTCGTAGAGGTTTGTAGGGAGTTCAAGATCTCTCTGTCTCTTTTCTCTTAAAGACAGCCTTTGGTTCTGTGGAGATGGAAGTGGTCATTGAAGTCCTAGCCAAACAGGGCATTCAACCCCAATACATCAAGATCCTTCGTGAGCTCTATTACGGATTCACCACCAGGATCTCACCATTCTACAAGGAAGTGATCATCGATATCAAAAGAAGGTTCAGCAGGGTATACCATTTCACCAAAACTCTTCAGCACCACCCTCGAGACATCATGCAACAATTAGAATGGGAAGGAATGGGAGTGAAGATTGATGGTCAGCAACTATACCACCTCCGCTTCTTCGATGAAATCATTCTAATAACACCATTAGCCAAGTGGCACAAATGCTGACTGACTTCGACCGAGAATGTGGAAAAATAGTCTACAGCTAAATCTGAAAAAAAACTATGTTCATGAAAAATGAACTAGTTCCAGAGGTCCCATTCACTCTCAATGGAACAGACATCTCTGAATGCAGCAGTTATGTGTACCTAGGTCGAGAAGTCAACATGATGAACGACCTAAAACCTGAGCTGCATAGGAGGAAGAGAGCAGCATGGAATGCCTTCAAAAGCATCAAATAAATAGCTAAAAGGACAAAGAACCTTCGGCTCGGGCACATGTCTTCAACTCCACCGTTCTCCCTGCATTAACATATACCTCAGAGACCTGGGCCCTACGAAAGCAGGATGAGAATGCTATTCGAGTCACCCAGAGAGGAATCAAAAGAGCTATGCTTGGAATATCATGCCTCACTCAAATGAGAGAAGGAATCTGGAGTTCCGACCTCCATCGATGATCCAGAGTCAGGGACGCTGTCTCTTTTGCCAAGCCATCGAAAATCAGATGGGCTGGACATGTAATGCGAGATTTGGAGATGACCCCTGGACTAGAGCCGTTACCGACTGGATCCCACGGGATGTCAAAAGATCACCTGGCCGCCCACCTACAAGAAGGTCAGACTTCTTCTTCAAGGCCCTGAAAAAATGGTTTGAGGCTTTTCATATTCCTGAAGCAACCAGATGCCATTTGGCTACATTGGCACGTGATAGGGTCAAATGGAAATGTTACTGGTGCTGTTCAAGCAAATCGATGAATAACAGGATTCAAGTGATCAAGTGAAGGGACATAATGTTTGTGAACACAAAATAGCACTTTTAGATCACAAATATTAAACATGAGTCAAACTCAAATGATGAAGACTGCTAGGGTTGATTAGGGAACTTGAAAAAAGTCTGATATGGGGGTTAAAACCCAGGCCAGAGAGATAGCACAGCCCTTAGTGCGTTTTCTTGCACGCAGCCAACCGGGTTCGATCCTCCAGCATCCCATATGGTCCCTGAGCACCACCAGGAGTAATGCCTGAGTAGAGCCAGCAAAACCCTGAGTGTCGCCAGGTGTGACCCAAAAAAAATAAATAAATAAATAAGAAAGAAAAGAATAAAAGTCCGGTAAGCATTATGATGGGGAGAATATAATAGAAAACAGTGAAAGGAACTGTCCTTGTATTTTATTTTCTTAGATACACATCGAGACCATTGAATCACTCAATCCTGGGGCCGAAGTGCTGTTACTATTTTACTTAATAGAGAAAAGTTCTATTCACATGTCTATTCCATATCTTGACTGATTACTTAACTCAGATATTCATTTAACATTCCTCGAGCCCTTAACCAGGTCACTAATGGCCCACACATTAGTAAATCCAATGATCAATTCACAGTTCTCAAGTTTGACATTTTATCAGTATATAACATTCAGGAATTCTTTTTTATTTATTTTTTTGACAATTACAAAAATGTTAATGTTTGGGTTTCACACATATAGTGTTCTAGCACACATCCCTCCACCAGTGCCCACCTCCCACCACCAGTTTCCCCAATACCCTTCCCCTCCCCTAGCCTGTCCCCGGGCAGGTTCTCCATCTCTTTTCTTTCTCTTTCTCTCTCTCTCTCTTTCTCTCTTCCCTCTCTTACATGTTGTGGATTGTAATAGACTTTTGACAATTATTGCTCCACTATTCCCTTTCTCTGTCTTACCTAACCTCTGCCCCCCACACATTTGTGGTAGTTTCAACCTTTGGCAAGACCTCCTGATCCACATTCCGCCTGACATTGGATATTGGTATCATAATATGTATATATATATATATGCATTTATGTCATGCAAATAAATGCAGTCTTTCTATATCTGTCTCTCCCCTTCTGGCTAATTTCACTCAACATGATCCTCTCTATGTCCATCCATTTATAGGCAAATTTCATAACTTCATTTTCCTAACAGCTGCATAGTATTCCATTGTGTAGATGTACCAAAGTTTCTTTACTCAGTCATCAATTTTCGGGCACTCTGGTTGTTTCCAGATTCTGGCTATTGTGATTGTAGAGGATTATAATTCACTTGCTTCTAAGACACAATTCTTCTGGTATTTCTTCTGGTTAAATTTTTATGGATTCCTTTTCTTAAGAGCCTTCATCTGATCATAACTGCTAAAGCACTCTGAGGTCTTGTCTGTGCATCTTCTTTATATTCACTCATTCAACGGTGATCACATTCAGGCTTTTGGTTTCAAATTTGTACATTTGAAATTTGTACAAATAGCACAAGTTTGTACCATTTGTACACTGACAACAAATATATATTATAGATATAAAATACATACATCCTGGAAGCATTAATCTTTCACCAAAACTTCAAACTCATTAAAAACTACCTATTCACTTGTTTATCTAATTGTTCACAAACTCTGAGTTCCTATTCCTATTTATACTCTGATTACATTAAGTCGATCAAAACTCTTCAACTAGCTATCCAGCTAAAGCCTAGGAGCATCATTAACTGGCCTCCATCTCTCCTTATGCTCTTCTGATAGATCTAAAAATGCTATTTACTCTATTTTCAAATACATTACTTTATTTTCTGGTCACTTCTCATGTCTTTCATTTTATCTCAATCCACAATCATCTCTTACTTAGAATAGCATGCTCCCCAATGAATCCTTTTCCTTTCTCTTTTATCAAGCTCATAATAATCTCAGTGACCTTTTAAATCATGAGCTAAATTGTATTTCTCTTATGCTTATAAATCTGAGTACTTCTATTTCACTTAAATAAAATCTAAAGTCCTTACCAAGGTCTTGCTAAGTCAAATGTTATAGACTGTCAATGTTTGACTTTCATCTCCAAGCTTAGTCCACTTTCTCAACATGCCAATCATCTTTCTGCTTTTCTGCCTCTGGGCAACTCCACTTGGCGATTCTCTTTTGGAGATCTCTTCTCCATCCTTCTTCAGGAGTCCTTCCACACTGGATTTTGAATACTAAAACTTTCTCAAATAGGTCTTTCTGGCTACCCTTTATGAAAAATAGAAACCCATCTTTTAATACTACTTAATTTCTTTTCATGTATGTTCCTTAGATAGATATACTTATTTAGTATGCTTGTGTATTTATTTCCTAAATTAATATAAACCTTAGAACCAGTCATTTTTGCATTTTGTTTACTCTGAAAGGGCTGAAAATTGAGTCTGTCTAGCAGAGTGTTTGTTTATAAATATCTGCTGAATAAGGTAGTAATGTGATCAAGTGATCATTTTATATCCTCATAGAGGTGACTACAGAGTATGCCACCCGCACGGCAGAGCCTGGCAAGCTACCTGTGTCGTATTTGATATGCCAGATACCAGTAACAATTATAGACCTCATTCCCATGACCTGATGGAATGGGTTGAGGCTCTTTATGTTCCTGGAGCAAGCAGGTGCCCTTGGGCTCTACTAGCATGAGACAGGACAGATGGAGATGTTACTGGTGCCTGCTCGAGAAAATCGATGATGAACGGAAGACAGTGACAGTGAAGGTAGTAATGGAATTTGTTCAGCCTCAACCATGCACCAGTCTCTTTTTAAAAGAAATTAATGATGTGGACTTAATTTCTTTTAAAAAAGAAATTAATTTCTTTTAATTTCTTAATTTCTTTTAAAAAGAAATTAATTTCTTTTAATTTCTTAATTTCTTTTTAAAAAGAAATTAATTTCTTTTTAATTTCTTAATTTCTTTTTAAAAAGAAATTAATTTCTTTTAATTTCTTAATTTCTTTTTAAAAAGAAATTAATTTCTTTTAATTTCTTAATTTCTTTTAAAAAGAAATTAATTTCTTTTTAATTTCTTAATTTCTTTTTAAAAAGAAATTAATTTCTTTTAATTTCTTAATTTCTTTTAAAAAGAAATTAATTTCTTTTAATTTCTTAATTTCTTTTAAAAAGAAATTAATTTCTTTTAAAAATATATTAATTTCTTTTAATTTTTTTAATTTCTTTTTAAAAAGAAATTAATTTCTTTTTAACTTCTTAATTTCTTTTAAAAAAGAAATTAATTATGGGGATTTCATTACCTGACTATAAAGAAAAGAGGTACAGAGCAAAAGTTTCTTCTTTTTGCTGAAGTTTCCATATGGGAGACAATTTCTTCCAAGATTATATTAAATATGGGTATCACCATATATAAATTCAGTATCACTTGTATCACTTGTCTTCAAATCATTGATCATTGATTTGCTCGAGTGGGCACCAGTAACATCTCCATATGTCCTGTCACATGCTAGTGTAGCCCAAGGGCATCTGCTAGCTCCAGGAACATGAAGAGCCTCAAACCATTCCATCAGGTCATGGGAATGAGGTCTATAATTGTTACTGGTTTTTGGCACATCAAATATGACACGGATAGCTTACCAGATTCTGCCGTGTGGGTGGAATACTCTTGTAGTCACCTCTAATCTAGAGCACTTATTGATGAACCACATGGCAGCAAAGCGGCCATGCAAGCCAGGCTTGTGATCAGCTCTTCTGCTGGGTGGAGCTCTGACGAGTGGGAGTCCAGATGTGAAAAATGGCGGCCCTCACGGTGTGGGCCAAATATAAATTCAGTATCTGACTTAAATACATCTTTACAAATATTTCTTATTGAATAGCAGAGCCAAGAATGCAGTCAAGTAGCCAGAGAGAGTAAACAGAAACTTAGGCTCTAGCCTGGCACATTAATGGCTCCAGTTTGATTCCCGGCATGACACACACTCCCCTGAAAGATGCTAGTACCAAAAGTAAACTCTAGTCACTACTGGATGTTTTCAACACCACCTTCTCCAAACAAAATTTTTAAAAATATATATATATACATATATAAATATATGTACAAAGAAATCAACCAGGCAAAAAATGCATTTCTAATAAAATATCACAATTTAAAAAAAATGAAAGTTCATAAAGATTATTGGTAGTCTTCCTAAGATGAAGTATTATATTCTGGTATTCTCCATTTTCTTTATATTAGATAATGTACCAATGAAGGAGGTGAACTTGTGAGTTATTTTATTTCACTTTGTCACTAGCAACAATTTCCAGAATATGATTTTCAGTTTCTTTTGAAGAAATACAGACATAAGAAGTTCCCCAGATGGTGCTTTCCAATTTCACACACACACACACACACACACACACACACACACACACACACACACAGAAGCTTCACTGTGAAGAAGAGTGGGTATTTCCAACTCTGCTGAAAACCAAAGGACACACATGTCCTTAACATTCCCACAAAAAAGTTCTGTTTCAGAAGCTAAGTTTTTAAAAGGTCAAACATTTTATTGAATCCTCCACTGAAACACTAAATTGTATTACTATTCAGCACATTATTTCTTAGTCAATTAAAATCACTGAATTTGGGGCCGGGTGATAGTTCAGCGGGTAGGACATTTGCCTGGCATGGGACTGGCCCATGCCGGCTGGGTTCGATCCCCAGCATCCCATATGGTCTCCCGAGCATCGCCAGGAGTAATTCCTGAGTGCAGAGCCAGGAGAAACCCCTGAGCATTGCCGGGTGTGACCAAAAAAAAAAAAAAAAGTGTCGCCATTTTCCACATCCAGACTCCCCACTCGTCAGAGCTCCACCCAGCAGAAGAGCTGATCACAATTTTTTAAATAAAATATTTTTTATTTTAAAATAAAATAAAATCACTGAATTCAAGAAAAAATAGTACTACAGAGATAGCAAAAAGGACAATATTTGTGATATTAGAAAATAATAGACTTTGGGCTAAAGTGATAGTATAAGGGTTCAGGCTCTTGTCTTGCATATAACGAACCTAAATTCTACCTTCAGCACAACCAATGGTAAGTGCTGAATAATGAATGCAGAACCAATAGCGGTGCCTGAGCACCACCAGGTATGACCCTCACCCCTGATAAATGAAACAGGTTTTTTATAGGGACCAACACCAGTGATGTCCTAATGCCATGAGGTGACAGGCACAGAACTTGAGGGTTTCCAAAAGTAAGGCATGTATGTGCTGCACCACTTGAGCAGTTTGCAAATGCCCATCTGGCCCTGCTGACTTGACAAGCATGTTTGGAAGGTAATTTTCTCATCTACTTTAATAATCTTCTCAAGTCATTTTGTTTATGAAAGCAGAATTAAGTCGAAGTTCCTTCTCTTAAATCCCATGTAAACAACCTCTTAAGAAGCCAGTATCAGGTCATCAATCCCATTCCAAATACAATCACATGAAATAATTGGTCTAAATCCCCCACCTCTAAATGAGAGATCAAATGAATACAACTTTACAAAAAGTCAGAAGTCTGTTACAAAACATTGGAAAGAATTAGAGATTAGAGATGAACTATGGGCATTAATGGGCATTAATCTAAATTAAGCACATCCACATTGTGCACTGATATTATGTTCATATGTGTGTCAGCGTCTATAATCATATTCATTTGCATACATGTCTGCCTTAGTATGTAGGTATATCAGACTGAGCAAATGTATGTGTATGTTAGCTAGATTGAGCAAAAAAAAAGGGGGGCCTATGTATACCTACCTGAGAAAAATAAAGTATATATGTATATGTATCATATAAGTGTATGTATTTTTGCCCTTGAGCAAGCATTGCAAAATACACTGGAGATGGAGGGGGAAAGTATGTGGCAGACTGAATGAGTATGGGTCTGCCTGTCCTGTGTGTGTATGAGTTTGTGCACATGTAAAACGTGGCAATATCTAGTATTTCTCATTTCTATACCTACAACATAATGAAATTGTTTTCTAAAATCTCTTGAAAGCACACCTTTATTAAAATTTGTTTTTCCTGCAGAGAAGTAGGGAGCTCCAAATGTATGAATTTTAACTCACAGAAATTATGTGATTACAAAGGGAGAGAGTGCAGAGACAGGAGAGAGAGAGAGAAACTGGGGTCCTGCTTTGGCGGGGGGGGGGTGGGGGGGAGGGGGCTTGGTGGTGGTGGGGCCTGGTGGGGGTGGGTGCTGGATCTGTTCCGCCATAGACTTGTGTTGTTTCCGGTGGTTAAAAAAAAGCTGGGAGAAAAAATACCTTAAAATGAAAAAATACCCAAGTGAGAGAGCATGGAGAATCCAGCTGATTTAAATATCATCACTTTATATGTTAAATAAATGCCATTTTCCCTTCAGTTTAAAATAGCCTAATATAATGAACTAATTTTCCCTTAACTAAATGGCTCTTTAAGTCAGTGTTACAATTGATTAATGATTCTTGATTAAACATCACTTTAAACATCACTTTATTTTAAATGAGGGCTTAACATAAATAATTTCTGAACAATCATAATTAAATCCCATGCTATTATGTTAATGTTTTGCATAAACATAAAATATACCCTTGACAGAAATGTTTCAACTTTTAAAACTATGTGTCATGGTGCACTGACCCAGTGTGCTTGACTATAACTGTTCTCATTCCCATAACACAGTTCCATTTAGTTCCCTTGCCTCCTGGAAAAATTCTAGATCCAAATACTGCTTTTCATCAACAGAAATTAAGAAACTTAGGCTTACTTTTGAGAACTCAGCTAACATTTCTGTGCTCTTTCTGAAACATGTTATATATATATATGCATAAACAGAGGTACTCACATCAGTAAATAAACATAAAAAACACCCTATAATCAAATATTACTTTGTTTTCTTGTTCTGAATCAAATAAAATCTAAGGCTAAATATGTTTGTCAACAGTATTTGGTATTCCATGCTTCTTTCTGCCAGTCTTTTAAAAACAGCACTAAATTAAATGAACTTTAAGGATGGATGTGGCTTTCAGTCTGCCTGGTCATCACCAGAGACTAACTGAAGGTAGCAACCTCTAGTCCTCTAGTCTCCAAGCCAGTGTCAGACACTGGACTAAGTGCCTGGAGCATGTGGGTCTCCAAAACACCACTGCCTCTCCACTTCACCCTCTCATCAACCCCAAGTGGCCACAACTACTCCCAGACTGTTTGGGGGAGGAAGGAGAATTGAAAGAAGTGATTAAGTGGGGTGTCTTTTATTTTAACATATTTCTTTTGTCCTGTAAAAACGTTTTAATTTGATGTAGGTACATTTTCTAGTTTTTGTGTTTGTTATCTTTGCCAATGGAGTCAAATATTGAACACATCTCTGAGGTCCATCAAAGCAACAGATATTTCATCTCATACCACTAGAAATGACATATCTCAGAAAGTCTGAAAATAACCAGTGTTTTTGGGGATGTGATGAAAAAAAATTCTTAGGCACTATGGGTGGCAATGTTGTTAGGTTCATCCCCTATGGAAAACAGCATGGGAATTTCCCCAAAAGTAAGAATCACGCTTCTATATAACATAGAAATTCTTCTTGGTATTACGCCCAAACTCAAAATCATTATCTCAAAGAGATATATACACACTTGTGTTCATTGCTATGCTCAGTATAGTAGCCAGAATATGAAAACAACCCAAATGTCCAGAGACAGATGAATGGATAAAAGAAGCTGTGGCATCTATGCACGGTGGATTGCACGCAGTTTAATAAAAAACAAAATCTTGTGGTTTGTTGAAATTTGGATGAACTAGAGGGTATTATATTAAGTGAAACAAGGAAACAGGAAAAATACCAGAACCTCACTCATGTACTACACAGAGAAACAAAACAAGAGAACAGACAGTATCATATGATGATGAATCCTTCACACAGGTTCACAGGACTGAGATCACCGAATGCTAGAAGAGGAGAGTGGGAATTAAGAGGCGGGAGGCACTGGTGGACGGTCTTGAGCACTTTGGTGGTGAGGTGTAGTAACTGTGTATATCAAATTCACAAATGTCAAACTATTATAAATATGTGACTACAATAAATTTTCAAATCTCTTCATCTATTTCCTATGAAAAATGTAAAATGGGTATACTTTAATAGCAGTAAAATGGCCTAAATCTACTAGAACTATAATCATACACTAATCTACTAGTCATAGTTACACACTATAATACAATTTGCACTATTTTCATATTAATGATTACCCATTGTTTCAGGCACTTCATTGTTTACCCATTATGTGATTACCCAAACATGATTACCCACTGTTTCAGGTATCTGTTTCAGGATCTGGAGCATTTAAAAAAAATAAAAACCATACTAGCACATTCTGTATTTTGTTTCCAGACTTTTAAAACCTCCAAGAAGTAAATGTAAATGTATATGAATGTACATGTGTATGTTTTTATACATAATCACTCAAAATTTTGCCTTTGTACTGTGAATCCTGTTTTAAGAGCTTTTTTAAATTAAAACAATGGGAATCAGAGACAAGGGCAATAGCTGAAAGATCTGTAACATATGCTCTGCCTAAAGGAGGCTCAGGTTCTAGTCCCCACCCACTGCTGGCAGTAAGGCCCGAGCAAGGGCTTCCAAAGCACCACCAGGTGTGTCTACCAAAACCCACACCCAAACTCAGCAGTGTCTGTCCTCAGTAGCCCAAGGACACTCCTAAGGCCCAGGATTTGGTGCTATATGTTGCAGGCTAATGTGCTTGGGAAGAGCAGGGCAACATCTAGGAGAGACTCAGGCCAAGTTGTCTTGGGATTAAACACACTCTACCATTAAGCTATCACCTCAGTCCCAGATTAGAAACTATGAAAGTTTGCTATTTTTCTTCTGTGATCAGGTATGGGACTTAGAGAAGTCTGACACTTCTTTAAATATTTTAATTATCTTCAGAATTGCAAAAATATTAACATGCAGAAAACTTCATTTCTTCAAATAAATGTACATAAAACTACCCGAAATGTTGCCTTAACATTCATGGTTCTCTCGCTCTCACTTTTTCTTTCATTTGTCAAAAGTTTACTTCATTATTTGACTTTTTTTATTTTATTATCAGTATTTCATCACTTGATCATTTGATCACTTGATATTCCGTTTATCATCGATTTGCTTGAGTGGGTGCCAGTAATGTTTCCATTTGACCCTATAACGTGCCAGTGTAGCCCAATGGAATCTGTCTGTTTCTGGGATATTGAGAGCTTCAACCTGTTTGTTTAGGGTCCTGATAAGGAAGTCTGACCATCTTGCAGGTGGCGGCCATGCAATCTTTTGGCATCCCGTGCGATCCAATTGGTAACTGCTCTAGTCCAACGGTCATCTCCAGATTGCATTATATGACCAGCCCATCTGATTTTCGATGTTCTGGCAGATGAGACAGCGTCCTTGATTTTAGAATAGTGACTAAGGTCGGAACTCCAGATTCCCTCTCTCACTTGAGTGAGGAGTGATATTCCAAGCATGGCTCTTTAGATTCCTCTTTGGAAGACCCGAATGGTATTCTCATCCTGCTTTCATAAGGCCCAGGTCTCTGAAGCATATGTCAATGCAGGGAGAACAGTGGAGTCAAAGAGATGTGCCCATAGCCGGAGGTTCTTTGTCATTTTAGCTATTTCTTCGATGCCTTTGAAGGCATTCCATTCCGCTCTTTTCCTCCTGCACAACTCAGGTTCCAGGTCGTTCATCATGTTGACTTCTCGACCTAGGTACACATAGCTGTTGCATTCAGATATGTTTGTTCCATTGAGACTGAATGGGGCCTCTGGAACTAGTTCATTCTTCATGAACATAGTTTTGTTCAGATTCAGCTGTAGACCTATCCTTCCACATTCTCGCTCAAAGTCTGCCAGCATTTGTGCCGCTTGGCTGATGTTTGTTGTTATTAGAACGATTTCATCAGCAAAGCGTAGGTGGTGTAGTTGCCAGCCATCTATGTTCACTCCCATTTTTTCCCATTATAATTGTCGCATGATGATTTCGAGGGTGGCGCCGAAGAGTTTTGGTAAAATGGTATCACCCTGCCAAACCCCTCTTTTGATGTCAATGATCACTTCCCTGTAGAATGGTGAGATCCTAGTGGCGAAACCGTTTACGAAGGATCTTTGTGTATTGGGTTTGAACGCCCTGTTTGACTAGGGCTTCTATGACTGCTTCAGTCTCCACAGAATCGAAGGCTTTCTTTAAATCAATTAAAATGAGAGAGGGCGGCATCTTGAATTCTCTATAGACTTCAATGAGTTTGGTTATCGTGTAGATATGGTCGATTGTGCTGAATCCTTTTCAGGAAGCCTGCTTGCTCAGATGGTTGTTCTTCATCTAGTGTTCTGCTAATCCTGTTCAGGATGACTCAAGTGAACAGTTTGTATATTGTTGCAGGACACCTAAAAGCCTAGGTCTCTGCATCTGCCCTGGATTGCCTCCTGCAGGTCACTTCATAGATAGGGGGTAGTCTGAATGTGGCAGTCTTATCTGACCATGTATTCTGTACTGGCTGGTATAAATATTCTCTCATGCTACCACAATCATCGTGGGACTAGCTAGATCTTACCAGCATATTTGCCTGGCCACGTTGGATCTCTAAGTAATTAGACCAGAGAGAAATGCTGTTTGCCTCCAAGAAAGCAAGCATGGCTCCCTGATAACTCAAAGACAACTAAAATACAAAACTACCGTGAAGTAGACGAGACTCTTTTGAAGGCTTGGAGAAATATTTAACTGGCATTAGTATTAGTCTTTGGTACAGAGATATGCCATCTCAGAAACCCCCTTCTCTACCCTATAAAGGCAATTCCAGGCAGATCTTGGCTCAAGACATTAGGTGAGGTGCTAGGAGAAATTACCTGAGGGCATTTGATCCTTCCTGCCAGGGAAGTTACATTTAGCTTATAGCTTCTCCCAGCTCTGCTAGGAGGCTTTGAATTAGCTCTGGGTCCTTGTAAACAGCCAGATGGTCTCCTGAAGTTGCTACATTTCTATAGAGCTATTTTCCTGTTTTCATCTCTAGATAGCCAAGCCCATTCTGGGCTGGGCTGGGGAGTTTGGGTGGATTTCGAACTATAAAATAAGCTGCAAGAAGAAAGAAGCTCTCTTTTTCGCCCTTTTACCATTTTGGCTTCCCTTGGTGTTTTGCTTCTCCGTCCTCTCCATTCTCTGTTGGGCCTCAACATGTGGTGGCAGCCATCTTGGCCTACACCTGGCTGGGGCCTAGCTGGGAACCCAGAGTTTGGAGGTTTTCCTGCTCTTGGATTGTATATTGGAACCTGTGATAGCAAAGCCCTTTTAAAACTGCATCAGATTCCTGAGTCTTCATCTATTCCCCGCTGGCTTTGGGGGTAGAAGGGAACTTCGTTTCCCGGCACTGTTGGGGACCCCGGCGGAGCTCCTGACAGTATATGACCGACAACAGGCAGATGGGGCGATAGTTGCCAATGTTGTGAATGTCTCCCTTCTTGAACAGTAGAACTGTCCTGCTAGTTTTCCATTGGGAAGGCACCTTACATTCGGACAGGTAGTGTGTGAAGAGTCGACCCAGTGTATTGATGAGAACTGATGGCAGATTCTTCAGGGGTTTGGGTTTGATCTTGTCTGGGCCTGATGCTGTTCCCTTCTTAACTGATGAAATGGCATGTCGGATTTCAGAAGGGAGAACGTTGGGAATGACATATCCATCCTGCGGAATTTGGTATGTGGGTAGGTGGACGTGGCTATCAAAGAGATCTGAGTAGAAGTCATGGATAATCTTCTCCATTTCCTTTCTGGAAGATGTGATAGATCCATCAGGACGTTGGAGGGCAGTCATTTTTTGTCTTATAGTTGGCGAAGGACAGGCGGGCGTTGTTAATGCTTTCTCTGGCTTCTGCTGCATCCTCCAGCACTTCTCTTCTCTCCTTGAGGTCTTCCTTTAATCGCTTCTCTGCACTGCTTTGCATGATTGGATGTTAGTATCTGGTCGCCTGAGGCTCGCGCCTTACCACATTGGTGGATGAGCTCGAGGGTTTTTGAAGACAGGCATCCTTTTGTGTCCTCTCTCTCGGCATTCTTTGTGCAATCATGGAGGTGTTGAACCAGTCGGTTGTATTCTGCATCGATGTCGTCAATGATAGCATCTTCCCATGTTGCTGCAATGGTGCCAAAGAGTTCCCAGTTGGTGGTCGTTCTGGTGGTTTTCTTCTTAAACTTTGTAGCCTTTTCTCCTCGTTGAGTGAAGTAGAATTTTGCACGAAGGAGACAGTGGTCCGATCCTGTTTGGAATTTTGGGATGACAGCGACATCAGTTAGGCAGAACCTTCGATTGAAGATTATGTGGACAATTTCATTGTGGAACTGTCCACCAGGATATTCCCATGTCCAACATTTCGATTCAGCCTTTTGGAACTGTGAGTTCCCATGAATGGTCTTGGTGGCTATGATGAACTCAGATAGCCTCTCACCCTGTTCGTTCCATTCTAGGCCAGTAAAAAATGTTTATCTTTTTAGTATTTCATACAAGGATTTTTCCCCTCCCAAATAACTAGAAGCAAATGGCCTACTCAATTGCTTTCAAATTTAATTTTATTATTATTTTTATTAATTTGAGTGAGGAGGGAGTCCCAAGTGGCACATATGGGGCTCAGGAGCCCATCAGTGAGTCCTGGCCAAATGAATGGGATGGAGGGTCAATGCAGGATGCCAGGAATCCATCAATCTGGGGCCTGCTGTGCTGGAAATTACAATCACTAGGGCAACCCAGTGGTTCCAGAGGCCTGTGAGGCTGCACCTGGTGATGCTCAAGGAATCATGTGGTGTGGCATGTGATTTTACCATAGCTGCTGTACCACCTCCCAAGCCCCCCAAATTTATTTTATTTTATTATACCACCATGAGATATACAATTACAAAGATGTTCATGATAGGGTTTCAGTCATACAGTTTTCCAGAAAAGTACAGAACACTTCATGAATTTGCGCATCATCCTTGCATAAGGACCATGCTAATCTTCTCCGTATCATTCCAATTTTAGTCTATGTGCTGCTGGAAGCGAGCACTCAAAATTTATTTTTAAACAAAACATTTAGTTACAAATTTATGTAATATAGTTTTCTCCCTAAAGCATAACTTTAATATGCAAATTAAAAGCCTGAAATTAGTGTTATTGTTTTTAATCTTTGTCTTATGTGTCAAGGCATATTGTTATTTCATTTCCAAGTCTGGAAAAGAGTTTTGTGTATAGGGACTCCAGGACAATAAAATTCTACTGCTATATTGGCTATTGATAAGTTTTAGCTTATTACATGACTTTTTTTCTTGATTCTATACACAAATACTAGTGATTGCATAATTTCCTATTTGTGCATTTCAGTCTTGGGCTCTTCCGCCCTTTCCTCCACCTCCATGCCAGCTACCCAGGAAGAGAGACATGCCAGACCCACAGCTCTATTGGCAACCCCGGAAGAGATTCAGGCCCAATCACTCCAGACCCACAGCTGTGCCGCTTGGCCCCATGTGTAAGCAACCCATGCAGCTGACCTTTGGTGGTTGGTAAGGGGCTCAGCCAGCCCCTTGCCGAGTCCAACATTGCTCCAAGGATTTTCTCACACTTGCGGTTGAGGGGCCACGCTGGCCAGACTTTGAGTGGGGATTTGGCCTCCCTCCACCCTTTCCTCCACCTTCATGCCAGCTACCCCAGAAGAGAGACATGCCAGACCCACAGCTCCATTCGCGCACAGCCACAGAGCAACCAGCGTGACAGTTTTAGTTAATACTAGATGTTAGGATCGGGTCCTTCCCAGGATCTTTCACATTTATACACCGTATACAGTACTAGGCAGGTTCTAGCTGTGACCCTTCATCCCAGTGAGTCTAGCAGGAAGCCAGAGCAACCCTCACACCATGAGGTAAGCCATTTTCAACATCCAGATTCCACAGCTCCTCAGAGCTCCACCCAAGAAAAACCTGATCTTTCTCCTTTGAGTTTCATCTGTAAATGCTCGAGATGAGAGCCTTTTACTGAGAGTATACCACCTACATGGCAGAGACTGGCAAGCTACCCATGTTTTATTTGATATGCCCAAAAAAAACAGTAACATATATGGACCTCATTCCCATGACCTGAAGGAATGGTTTGAGGCTTTTCCTTTCCTGTAGCAAGCAGATGCCCCTGAAATATACTTGCTTGCAACAGGTCATATGGAGATGTTACTGGTGCCCACTCAAGCAAATCAATGAACAATGGGAAGACAAGTGATACAAGCATTTCAGACTAACTCATGACTTCCCAAACTTACTTTTACCTACTTCCCTTTTTTAGAAACAAAATTGCTTGATACCCCACTATGACTATACCTTTTTTAAGTAAAAAACACCATTAAACGTTCCCTAAATTGTGTTTGAAGTAACTATCCCCAAGCCCATTATCACTCACTCTAAAAAACATCATAAACTTAATAGATGATAAAGAACTTTAAAATAAGTCACCCTCCCTTTTTCAAAGTCACTATTGAATTTCTAGAAAATATTTGCACTCTGCTCTAACTGGTAGGTAGAAGAAAGTCATTCTCTCCTTGGTCACTCTGTCTTCCCACCTCCACCTTTTTAAAAAGTAATCACAAAAAGAAGTTACTGGAGGAAAGGGTGGTGTCCAAATAATCTTCATAACTAAAACTCCTTACAATCATCTATCAGAAATGTTTCTGTTTATTACTAAAAGTATTTTGTTAGTCATTTGGATTTCTTCCAATAATGGAAGAATGGGGAGTTCAGGGAGTTGGGAATAGAGAGGGATGCTGATAAAAATTAGTGAAGCCTCCAAATCAGAATCCGATTAGTTCTACAACTGATAGCCCTTGACTTAGAAAACATGTTAAATTAAAAGCAATCCTCTTGGTGAAAACACTTCATAGTTTCACTTGCAATTTTAAGATAATCAGTTTTTATCTAGCCATTTTAAGATGTACTTCACCCAAGATAGACTAAATGACTACATATTTCTCACCAGGTACGTGTCAGATAAACCAGCATTCCTAGTTCAAGCTTGACTACAGCTTCTTCATAATATGATTAATGATAGATTCCACATAGACAATCCCAAGGGAGAATATATTCTCTTACCTCTATTTATCCTAATGAAATAGTATAGCTCATAATTCACTAATGTATGTGCAAAACAATCTGTATGAAATAAACGTGTCTCTGTCATGTTCAAAGAGATAAAATGGAGATCTTAGGTATGACATGTTTAAAATTTACTATATTTTTCTGAATAATAGAGGTTTCCTACCAAAAATGTAACTGAAAGTACATATTAATTTTATTTTTGGAGGAAATGATTCCCATCATTAAAAGTTACAGATTAGGGACTAAAGCAATAGTACAGAGATTATGGCACTTGCCTTGCTGACCAAGTTCAGGCATCCTATATGGGTCTCCAAAAACCCCTCGAAATAATTCCTGAGCACAGAGCCAGGAGTAACCTCTGAGCATTGCCAGGTGTGCCTACACCCTGAGACCCCCCAACACCACCTCCCAAAAAAGGTTATGAATTCTTTTCTATTTAGGTAATTAAAGAGCTTTGTTTTCTATGAAAGAAAATTTTCTACATAATCAACCTTAAAAATACTTATTATGGGCGGCGATAGCCAGCGGTTTACCCCCCAGCCGGGGGTTCGATCCCGGCTCCCTTGGCCCCAGCACTCAGGGTTCCGAGTGCGAGGAGAAACCCCGGTCCGGGTGTGACCCAAAAGCCAAAAAAAGTGCTGGGCCTTAAAAATACTTATTATACTGAGGGGAATGAGTTAAATAAGTCTGCTGAGCACAGGCAAGTGGAAAACATGAGCTAACAGGCTTTGATTCCTCTTTTAGGTTTCTCAAGCCTCCTCTTCTAAGAGGATTGCCTCTCTGGTTAACCACACAGCTGCCAAGTGTGAAGTTATTTCACATTTAGAACTATTACATTAATAAAACTTTTACATTATTTTATTAAAAACTACTTTTTAGTAAAGGCAACAGTCTAACTACTAAAATAAATTTCTTTTGCCAAAGTGACTGCTTTAAGGCAGAAGAAGAGCATAAATGTTATGATGATGAAAGTTAAAATATTCTAAGTCAGTGTAATTCTAATTATCAGCAGAGAACCAACACAGACTTGGTCAAACTAATTTGGTAGAGTCTTATATTCATGAAAGGTGTCATTCCTAAGCTATCAAGTGTTCTGAATGCTATACCTACATACTGAACCTAAAAAAATTCCTAGACTTGAATTTTAGTCTGTAACTGAAATTAGAAAGTGAATACCATTTGACTATAAATTATGATAGGTGAACCTCAGCCTCCACTCCTAAATGAAAGCTCAAATATTTTAGATCTTGAAACCATAAAAATTTAATTTAGTGGAATTCACTTTCTATTTCTAAAGAATTATGTACTTTTACACAATATTAACACATCAAAACAGAATTCTAGACTTATGAGAATAAGCTCTCTAATTTAAGCTATTAATCAGGTGATTAGACTTGGACTATTCGTAATTTTTGTGAAAGAGCTAAATGATATTATAATAAGTTAAAAGTCAGTTTTTAAGGGATTGGTTTTGGAACATTGTACTAGAACTAAATCATCATAAACATCGTTGAAAATTTATAATTCACAGCAATTCAACAAATTAATTAAATCTGTAAATTTGAAGATAGTGAAGGAAAAAACAGGTTTCAGCCCATGATTGATACTTTAGCTATCTATGGATTCTCTTCATTGGAAAGATCGAGAAAAGTAATAAAGATACGAAGGTAGTAAATAGTCCAAGAACTCAAAGTGCATAATGTATGAAAGGTAACTTTAAGTGGTCAAAATAAATAACTGCAATTCACTAACCTGTTTGTGTATGAATCAATGTGGTGATGAGAGTGAGTGCTGCCTGCTCCCTGGATCTCGCTCCCCACAAATCAAATCCTTCCCATCACCTACAACTCTGGGAAGCACTGCTCGGCGCAAGGACAGAGCCGGAGTTTGAGTCTCACAGTGACTTTTCATTATTAGTAAAAAAAAGAACTGAAGATTCTGGCTATGGCTAGTTAAGTTTACTTTTATATAAGGCTATCTTATCCAGACTGGCTTCAGTTTTTACTCCGTTTTAGATTTTTGTCAACATTTGCTTCACTATCAAGCGTGTCTGCAACATTTTATTAACATTCCTTTATCTTTGTTCCATGCTTCTTCTTTGGGCAGAGTATCATTACTTGACAGTTTTTCGCTGTTGTTATTTTGTTCTTGTTTCATGTATCTGTAGTGCTAATCTGGTATCTGCCTTCCTCATCTAACAACCATATTTAAAGACCTTCTCAAAACAGGCACAGACCAGGCATATTCCTAATTTTATAGTACGACATTGGAATATTTTCCAATCTAATACTATGCAATTATTTTAACCTTGTTTTAATTAGGACGTCTTTACTGACAAGGAACCAAAACTACAACTGAAAAGAATTAGACAATTAAATGTATTAATAAAAGTTACTCCAATAAGTTTTTTTCAGAAAGAAAGAAAAGTGATTGCTTTGTGTAACCAAAATCTCCTTTGGTAGAGTTTGACTTTGTTCAGACACTAAACAATGTCACTGAGATTCTTTCTAGATCAACCCTTTAGCTGTAAGTATTATTCATCCAAGGTTTATTTTAATCTTCAGATAACATGAAATTTTCTCTTTGATAGCCACGTTCACCTGCCCACATACCAAATTCTACAGGATGGATATGTCATTCCCTACGTTCTCCCTTCTAAAATCCGACATGCCATCTCGTCGGTAAAGAAGGGAACAGCACCAGGCCCAGACAAAGTCAGACCCGAACAACACCTGAAGAATCTTCCGTCGGTACTCATCAATACACTAGCTCGGCTCTTCAGACACTACCTGTCCGAATGCAAGGTACCCTCCCAATGGAAAACCAGCAGGACAGTTCTACTGTTCAAGAAGGGAGACATTCACGACATCGGCAACTATCGCCCCATCTGCCTGTTGTCCATCATCTACAAGCTGTTTACACGAGTCATCCTGAACAGGATTGGCAGAACACTAGATGAAGGACAACCATGCGAGCAAGCTGGCTTCCGGAAAGGATTCAGCACAATCGACCATATCCACACAGTAACCAAGCTCACTGAGGTTTGTAGGGAGTACAAGATGCTGCTCTGTCTCACGTTCATTGATTTACAGAAAGCCTTTGATTCTGTGGAGACTGAAGCAGTCATTGAAGCCCCTAGCCAAACAGGGTGTTCAAACCCAATACATCAAGATCCTTCGTGAGCTGTATTACGGATTCACCACCAGGATCTCACCATTCTACAAAGAAGTGATCATTGTTGTCAAAAGAGGGGTTCGACAGGGTGATACCATTTCACCAAAACTCTTCAGCGCCACCCTCGAGAACATCATGCGACAATTAGAATGGGAAGGAATGGGAGTGAAAATAGATGGTTGGCCACTACACCACCTCCGATTCGCTGACGACATCGTTCTAATAACACCAAACATTAGCCAAGCGGCACAAATGCTGGCTGACTTTGACCGAGAATGTGGAAAGATAGGTCTACAGCTGAATCTGAAGAAAACTATGTTCATGAAAAATGAACTAGTTCCTGAGGCCCCATTCACTCTCAATGGAACAAACATCTCTGAATCCCGTGGGATGTCAAAAGATCACGTGGCCGCCCAGCTACAAGATGGTCAGACTTCCTTGTAAAGACCCTGAAGGAACGATTTGAGGCTCTTCATATTCCTGAATCAACCAGATGCCATTGGGCTACATTGGCACGTGATAGGGTCCAATGGAAATGTTACTGGCACCCGCTTGAGCAAATCGATGAATTGATGAATAACAGGATTCAAGTGATCAAGTGATCAAGTGAATATGAAATTTTAAGGCAACTTTTTAAGTTACTTACAATAGGATTCTGTTCCCTAATAGCTTGATTAAGAAACCTATATCTAGTATACCTATTCATTTTCAGAGACTATTCCTATCAATTAACAATTTTCAGGGACAAGACAGAGTACAGTGTATAAGTTGTTTGCCTTGCACACAGATAACCTGAGTTTGCTCCCTGACACTACACATTGGTCCTCAAATCCCACCAGAAGTGATCCCTAAGCATAAAGCCAGAGGTATTTCCTGAGCACAACTCGGTGTACCCGCACAAAAAAATTGCTGTGGCCAAGAATATGGGAAATATTGATGACTCAGGCCTATTAAGGTCATTTTGGAAATAAAGGAAACATTTATATTACTCAAATTTCATAATTGGGCAATGTTGGTTCCTGTATTTGGAAGAGACATCTGACACTTGGAATTCAAGCAACAAATCTTTATTTGGGGAGAGAGAGGGTAGTTTTATCCAGAGGTACTAGGGGACTACGTGGTATCAGGGATGAAACTGGGACTCATATATGCAAAGGACGTGTGCTCATTGGTCCATTGAGCTATAGCTCGGACCCAATCAACAAATCTTAGCATCAAAATCCTTGACACTTATCAAGCAGCGGCTTTTATTTACTTTCTACTTCTTATAATAAGAACACCTGAAGAATCTTTTAAATAGAGTGGCCCTGCTTACTAGTACATCCAGAAAGTTCCTGGTATATGGCTTTTGTCCTTGGGTGACCGCTAATAATTTTTTTCTCTAAGTCTTGTTTTTGATAATAACTTTTGTGGTAAGTCTAACTTTAAATACATGTGAAAAATCCATATAACAAACTAAAATAATTGACATTTCAAACAAGAACACTATCCAATCACAGTATGAAATAGAAAAACTTGTGAGTAAAAAAGCTTCATTCAATTTACCATGGGTCTTTTTTTTGTTGCTGCTGTTTTGTTTTGCTTTGTTTAATATTACATTGCTTCTGAAATCTCAAAGAAACCAGTTGAAACCACAGCTGCTAGGCTCTGGGCTGTGGATTATAACTCATCATTTTCTATCTGCTAATACTCTTCCTTGGACCAATCAGTGATGAGACGTTTACAGACCTGTGAACACTGAGCTGACCTGAATGGTCTTTGTATTGCAATACAATCAGATTATGTCTCAGCTAAATGCTGTGTGTCCTTTATAAGACAAATCCTAATCCCTCATTTACAAAAGTAAAACCAGTCCAGTCTGGTGGCTATCAATTCATTCCCTTTTTAAAAAATTGTTTAGTGACAGAAACTAAAATTAGTTTTGAATTCACTCTATAATTTAAAAGAAATACTTGGAGCTTTAGCGCTGTGACTAACCCGTTTCTTTTTGATGATCTGAAATATCTCACTACAATGGCACAATTATTTTCTTTTTTAAAGAAAACAGATTAAAAAATTAACTGCACTCACTAATCTAAAAGAACAAGGGCAAGCTAGAAATGTGTCTCATATCCTCCTTTCTAGAGTTTATCTCAAAGCTCAGCATAGCTTCTATTCAACAGTTAAACTGTAACGATGTTTTGCAGCAGAGGCTTCTATAAAAACACTCTATAGTGAGTCTTTCTACCCTTGTCAATGTAGTAGCTGACTGTCATGTTCTGCTTGGCCATGAGCCTTTGAGGTTGGTGCCCTTTTCCATGAAGGTGAGGATGGAGTGCAACTGGTGGCAATCTTTACTTTCCTTAACTCGGGACTTTCATCATCTGCCAACCCAATCCCTCTCACTGCTTCTCCATCTCCTAGACGGAAGAAAAATGGGCTTCATCATCAATAGTCTGACCAGCCAGCTTTCCCTCTGCCATTAGGCTTTTGTTTGGTGTTATTTGACTATACCATAAGTCTTCATATACAATTATAAAGCTGCATCATGCTTAGTGAAATCAGTTCAGAAAGAAAAGGACAGATATAGAATGACTAGACTCATCTGTGGGATATAATTATATATACCAGTGTTCTACTAATTATTGGAAATGGTAATGCCAGACTAGAACTGAGCATTGAAGGTAAGCAAAGGGATATACATGATACCACCTAAATGTATGTATGGAAAGTCACAATGTGTAAGAGACGGAAAGGAGAGAGAGAGAGAGAGAGAGAGAAAGTAGAGAAAGAAACAAGGAAAAACAAGGAGGTGGAGGAGGAGGAGGAGGAGAAGGAGGAGGAGGTTGTTCTGGGAACACGGGTGGTGGGAAATGTGCACTGGTGGAGAGATGGGTGCTGCAACATTGCATGACTGAAACTTAATCATGAACAATAGTTGTAACAATGAGAGACATTTGTAAATGTCCCATGGGGCTAAGACAAAATAAAAAAGGAAACAGCAAAAAAAATAAATAAATAAAGCTGTTCATGATTAGATTTCACTCACATAGTGTTCCCAGCTCCCTTCACCAGTGCACCCTTCCCAATACCAATGTCCTCAGATTCCCTCCCCTTCTCCCAGCCTACCTCTATAGCAGGCACTTTTCCTCTTCTCTGTCTCTGTCTCTTTCTCTGTCTCTCTCTCTCTCTTCTCTTAGACATTGTGCTCTCTCTCTCTCCCTCCTCTTAGACATTGTGGTTTGCAATAAATATATTTAAAGGCTATCATGTACATCCCTTTGCCTATGTTCAATGCTCAGTTCTAGTCTGGCTTTGCCATTTCCAACAGTTTAAGAACACTTCTCTATCTTACCTAACCTCTGATCCCCACACACTTGTGGTAGATTCCAACCATTGACAAGTACCCCTGGTCCATATTTCGTCTGGTCTTGGATATTAGTCTCATAATACTTTTTTATATCCCATAAATGAATGCAGTCATTCTATTCTGTCCTTTTCCTTCTGGCTAATTTCTCTGAGAAGATACTCTCCATGTCCACCCACTTATAGGCAAATTTCATAACTTTGTGTTTCCTAAGAGCTGCACAGTATTGAAACAGCATGCTATTGGTTTCAACAGACCTGTGGACCTGTTGGAATAGAGTTGAATATCCTGACACACATCCTCAAATATATGATAATTTAATCTTTGATAAAGGAGAAAAAAATACCATGTGAAGCAAGAAAACCCTCTTCAACAAGGGGTGCTGGGAAAACTGGGCAGCTATGTTAAAAAAATTAATTCAGACCTCTTTATAATAATCATCAATAATCATCAATCTAACACCATGCACAAAATTCAGATAAAAATCGATTAAAGATTTCAATATCTGACCTGAATCCATAAAGTACACTGAAGAAAACATAGGCAAAATCCTCCAAGACATTAAAGCTAAAAGCATCTTCAAAGATGAAACACCACTAACAAAGCAAGTGGAAGAAAAGATAAATATATGGGGTGGACTACATGAAACTAAAAAGCTTCTTCATGGGGCCAGAGCGATAGTACAGAGGGTAGGGCTGTTTGTCTTGTGCGGCGGACCCGAGGCAGACCTGGGTTCTATCCCGGCATCCCATATGGTCCCCTGAGCACTGCCAGGGGTAATTCCTGAGCAAATAGCCAGGGAGTAACCCCTGAGCATCTCCAGGTGTATGACACCCCAAAAAAAATAAGAATAAAAAAATAAAAAGCTTCTTCACCTTAAAAGAAATGGTGATGATCTGGAGATGACCACTGGACTAGAGCCGTTACCGACTGGATCCCACTGGATGTCAAAAGATCACGTGGCCGCCCACCTACAAGATGGTCAGACTTCCTTGTCAAGACCCTGAAGGAACGGTTTGAGGTTCTTCATATTCCTGAATCAACCAGATGCCATTGGGCTACATTGGCACGTGATAGGGTCCAATGGAAATGTTACTGGCGCCCGCTCAAGCAAATCGATGAATAACGGGATTCAAGTGATCATGTGATCAAGTGAGGAGTTACAAAAGACAGCCCACAGAGTGAGAAAGATATTCACCCAATGCCCATCTGATAAGGGGTTAATCTCCAAGATACATAAGGCACAGTGGAATGCTATGAGGCTTTAATGACTATTTGAGGGAATCTTCTTTTAAATTTTAATCATCTCTGTGAGCGCCATAACCTGGAAATAAGGAGTCTACATTATTTCTTAAGATAGAAAAAGTAACTGAATAATGGAAATAGCTATCTAATGCAACCCCCACACATTACAGATGAGAGGTTGGGAACACATAGAAATGGAGTTCAATTATTAAATTTAAAAGGAGCAATATTTGTAAAGACATTAAAAAGGGAAACAGTTTTCACAAAGTCTGAAAGTGCTGTTTCATAATGCAATACTATAAATCTACAAATCAAAATTACAAATATAGCCCCAAATCATTAAGGATTTTGATATGTTCATGGGTGTCTTCAGGAATGGAGTGGAGGGCAAACTTTTTAACAACAAAAGATATTATTTCAGTTGTAAATTGATAACTGACTTCATTCATGCTAAAGTACTCAGACCTTTTCTCTTAATAGCTCCACTGAATAACAAAAGTATTGTTGTGAGGTTCCCTCCCTAAAACAGGGTTTAATAGCAAAAATAGTTATCTACAATGCACAGAATGAATCTGTATCTCAAGAAATCTGGTAGTTTTTTTTAAAATGAATCTGCTTTGCAAATTCTCCAAATATAAATCGTGTCCTAATTATTCTTCCTGCCTAACACCTACTCATAAAATCTATTCAAAAATAATTGTCAATTATGTCTGCATTTATTAATTTATCTATTTATTTATTTATTTTGCTTTTTTGGATCACACCCGGCGATACTCAGGGGTTACTCCTGGCTCTGCACTCAGGGAGTTACTCCTGGCGGTGCTTTCGGGGAACCATATGGAATGCCGGGATGGATCCCGGGTCGGCTCAGGTCGGCCGCGTGCAAGGCAAACGCCCTACCCGCTGGGCTATCGCTCCGGCCCCTATGTTTACATTTAAAATATTGTAATAGGAAAGGTAAATCTAAAGCTGAAACTCACAAATTATACATTAAACACAAATTTGCTTTATTTTTTGCTGATATATCAGTTCAAAATATTCTGTCCATTTAATGTTTATTAAACTTCTATCATGTTCTAAGTATTTTCATAAACAGATGACAAGCTGGAAACTCATAATGACCTAATATTTGAAAACCAAGTGGTGAGACATATTATAATTTAAAGAAATAAAAGTAATACAATATACCATTGGAGAATGATAAATCCTTCAACATGATCTTATCATGTGCCAGATATGGTATTAATCAATGGGGAGCAATATACAAATATGATGAGAGTATGATGAAGGAAAGCATAAGGAGAAGCCAGCACAAAGATTTGAGGCTTTAAAGTGTGTTTGCAGAGTGGGGGGGAAGGGGAGAGCTGTGTTTGGAGGGTTCCAAGCAGAGAGAAAGTGTTATAGTAGGGTTGAAAGAACTTGAACTTATGAAGAGCCCAGATCACAGCTATCTGAACACCCTTTCCCAATAAATTTGAATTCTATTCTGCAGGTGACAAAACAGAATTAAAGACATTCTTCCCATTATTTTAAATATTTTTTATCTTATTTCATAGCAGTACATTAATTTTATACAGGAATAAGTCAGTGTAAAATTAGTTTTATATTTATATTTCTGTAAATACAAGTAATAATTCATAATGTTATTTAAGTATCAAATATCCCTTCAAATTATTCTAATTGTGGGGCTGAGATAGTACAGCAGCTGAGATACTTTCCTTTCAATTGGCCCATGCAATTTCTATCGCTGGCAATCACGCATGGCCAGGAGTGATCTCTGAATATAGAGCCAGGTGTGAGCCCTAACATACGTGGCTCAACTACTCACACATAAAATACAACAATTCTCATGCTATCAAACTTTTTAACAACAACCACCCTACATTTCCTAGACCTCTATTAGCTGTGATCTATTTAATGCTGCCTTCATTAATGCCAAGTAGTTATAGAATATTTTTTCTTGTAGAATAGTGTAAAACATGTTTTATAAGTAATAAAATTATAAGTAAATTATCTATCAATTTTCACCAGGCAAACATGCCCATGTATAATCAGAAATACAGAAAGTAATGGGATCTGATTTAGAGCTCTTTGAACATTTCTCCAGTCTCTAGGATAACCCCTGAGCTGACTTCTGATACCTTCGATCAGAGGTTTTTATTTTTATTTATTTAATTT